>CAUYPK010120861.1:0-56766 GCA_963574355.1 Loris lydekkerianus
CACGGTGACTGGGAAAATGCCAGGAAGGCTATGTTGAATATTGGGATGAAAATGTGTCAAATGGTTTATGAAGCTAGTATATGATGCCCCATGATCATATCAATGTACACAGCTATGATTTAATTAAAAAAATAATAATAAAATAAAATAAAATAAAATAATATAGCCAGGCACTGTGGCGGGTGCCTATAGTTCCAGCTACTTGGGAGGCTGAAGCAAGAGGATCACTTGAACCCAAGAGTTTGAGGTTGTTGTGAGCTAAGACGCTGTACCGCTCTAGTGAGTGTGACCAAGTGAGATTCTGTCTCAAAAAATGAAAAAAGAAGATGGACACAAAAGCATATGTACTGTGTGGTTTCACTTACATCAAGTTCTAGAACAGGTAGTAAAAAGTGGTGGGGGTAGGGAAGGGGACAGAAATGTCATGTATGTTGCTAGTGGTTCCTGCATGGGTAGATGCAGTTGTCAACATTCATCAAACTGCAAAAAGAAAGAAAGAAATGGTCCCCAATCTCGTCCCTTTTTGTCTCTTGTGTTTGCTATAATTCAAAAACTACCTTTTCTTTTTTCTTTTTTTCTATTTTAATGGCTCTGAATCATCTCTCGGCCTGTTAATATGCCCTTAAGACCTCTCCACTGACAAGGACCCCAGCCAGCCCCTTGTGTCCCAGCTGCCACCACACCCATGGTGAGCTCTTGTTGGGAAACCACCCAAAGCCATCATTGTGCACATAATTTAATGGCTTTAAAGAACTAAAAGCATAGTTCTTACCCCACAAACTGACTGGGAATCTGTTCTACCGGATATTTAATTAGTGTGATAAACTTAGTCATTTTGAGACCAGGGGGTTGCCATTTCCCCTCCCAAGAGGAAGTGCCTTTATGCATGTGAAACTTCTGACATACAATGAAGGTATTTTTGGATGGCAGAGGACATTTGGGAAGCTGTGCAGATTACCTAAGGCAAATAGTACTTGGTAGCTTTATGTGATGTGGGGGATCTACAGGCACAGAAATGAGTCCCACAGAAATGAGTCAGAGGGCAGACAAGCCTCTACAGCCTTATCAGAGCTCGTTGCCTTTCTCTTGTGTGGGCTGCAGGAGCTGGTCAGACTGACCATCGAGAAGCAGGGGCGTCCATCGCCAACGAGCCCAGTGAAGCCCAGTTCTCCAGCTGGCAAGCCTGATGGGTAAGTGCTGACCGACCGTCCTGCAGTGGAGTCACATTTGGTAGCAGAGTCTACACTTGAGAAAGGTTGGTGCCAGGTGGGCAGCGGCTGGGAGGCTACTTGAGGCCCACACTCTGATTTTAGTAGTAAGTTTAGGGTACACTTCAGATGGCCTCAAAGTATCACCTCCTCCCAAGTTTAGCATTCGCATGATTGTTTCTGAGAGTGTGAGGGTGTCCTGGAACACACACCAGTGCTTTTCCTGAACGACTTCACTGTTCAGATGTGGGGCATCTGACTTGAGAGCACACCTGCTTGATCAAGGGAGTAAACCACAGGCATCATGAACAGTTGTGACAGCTCCCCTCATTCCATACCAGGCCCTGGTAAAATGTAGACCATGAATGTGGAGCATTATAAAGGGCCTTCAGATCACCTGTAGATAAGGACGCTGAGGTACAACGTTAGGGGACATGGCCAAGCTCCAGTGGTCTGTTAGTGATCAGACCACACTTGAACTCTCAGGGCCCTGTGTCAGGGCACCTGTCCTCAGCCTCTGCCTTAGTCAAATGTTAACCCTCTGGGGACCTGTATGCGCTCTATCCCAACCACAGCCTCCTTGACTCTGAGCTCTTTTCCATCCTCCAGTCCATCTGAGCTCCCCCTGTCAGACCGAGAGATGGAGATCCTAACCAAGACGGCGGGGGTGTCACAGCCCGCTGAGCCCCTCCCAGATGCCACGGATGAAGAGGTGGCCCCCCCCAAACCCCCTTTGCCTGGTATTCGGGTGGTTGATAACAGGTAATGATTTGCCAGTTTTTCTAGCACCCCTCCCTTCATGACTGGATGTGAGGGGTGGTGCAGGCTCTGGAGGCTGGGCCTTCCTCAGGAGGGGCATTTCCTGGGGTGGCAGGTTCCTGCCCAACCCTCCCCTGTTACGCTCTCTGGGTTCTTCTAAAGGTTTGCCCAGTGAAACCAGCTATGATTTATTATGAAAGAAAAAGAAAAGATTATTATTCTTTGTTCTTTCGGTATTTATGGGTTTTATTTTGGCAGAAGGGGGCTGGGCAGGAGTTGAAGTAGTGAAAACTACTTGGGTTTGGAGAGTGGTGATGCAAGAACCCCACGTCCAGTACCTACTACGGCACTAAGGAGCCTCTGTGTGCATGGCATGGTCTGCCTGGATGTTCTGTCTGTTTCAGTCCCCCACCAGCATTACCACCCAAGAAAAGACAGTCAGCACCTTCTCCTACCCGCGTGGCGGTGGTGGCCCCCATGAGTCGAGCCACCAGTGGCTCCAGTTTGCCTGTTGGGATTAATAGGCAGGTAATGCACCCCTATTCCCTGTGTGGGAAAGTGGAAGGAGGGTTTGGGTTTGGGGATTTGGCACCTGAAGCTAAAAGAAAGGTGGTCTTCAGGCCCTGGTGTTCACCAAGCTAGGAAGCACTCTGAGAGCTTGGAGGCCCTACAGGCGTCCTTCCCACGCCAGGAAATGGTAGAAGTTCTTCTATGGGGTAGAGGGGCCCATGTGGGGAGGCTAGAGACAAAGGGGTGTCTCCTGGGGACATCTTAGGCCAGCTCACGCCTCTCCTCGGCCACACTCCAGACACTCCAGTGGCTGCTTTCTTTCTCATCTGTGGTGTTTGTTGCTGACATCAAAGCCGGTCTCTGGGTCTGGTGGTATTTCCTTCTCTAGGTAACTAAAGTACCTATCGCCCATCCTGGGTCTCTCATTTCTCAGGAGTGACTGGATTTGTTTTTACTTTTCCACACAAGGATTTTGATGTTGACTGTTACACACAGCGGCGACTGTCAGGAGGCAGCCACTCCTACGGCGGGGAGTCGCCCCGCCTCTCCCCCTGCAGCAGCATCGGCAAGCTCAGCAAGTCAGACGAGCAGCTGTCCTCTCTGGACAGAGACAGTGGACAGTGCTCCCGGAACACAAGCTGTGAAACACTAGGTGGGCATCAGCGTCCCCTCTGCCTCCTCTCTCGGTGGCTGAGTTTGAGTCTCATGTAATGCCACTCATTGAATCCATGACTTTGGCCAACTCGTTTAAAATCTGAGCCTCTATTTCCTCGCCTGCAAAATGAGGATTAACAATGCCTGCCTCTCAAGAAGGTTGAACATTGAAATGAAGTAAGGACGTGAAACCACATTATTACCTTAATCGGCATGTAACTTGGTGTTCTTTGCCAAAATCAGATCCTTCTGTGCTTAGAGCTTTAAACAAAGGGGATCCCCTGACAGAGTTTGAAGGCAAGTGAGCCAGAGCCAAGCCGTGCTCCCAGCCTTCCTGGGGTTGGTGCTGGACCTGAGCTGTATGGTCCATTCTAGTCAGCAAGGCCGCTGGACAGGGCGTGAGGAGCAGCAGACTGTTGGCATCCTATGACCTGGATATTTTCACTTCACTGACCAGGGTTTTATTCTCAGTATTATTAGGAGTAGGGATACGCTGGAGCCACTCTAAATACTCACTGGCAGGAAATCCAGTGACTTAACATACATTCACTTGGTGGAATAGTCTATAGCTATTATGAACTATTTATGATAACAATTTTTTTGTTATTGTTGTAGTTGTCATTGTTGTTTGGCAGGGCCAAGCCGAGTTTGAACCTGCCAGCCTGAGTGCATGTGGCTGGCACCCTAGCTACTGAGCGACAGACACCAAGCCTCTCAGTTGGGTTTTTTAAAAAAGGAATTCTAGAGGACAAAAAATAAAGACTTAATAAAATAACATCAAAATGGCTCGGTGCCTGTAGCACAGTGGTTACAGCGCCAGCCACATATACCAAGGGTGGTGGGTTCGAATCCAGCCTGGGCCAGCTAAGTAACAATGACAACAGCAACAAAAAATAGCCAGACATTGTGGCAGGCGCCTATAGTCCCAGCTACTTGGAAGGCTGAGGTGGGAGAATCACTTGAGCCTAGGAGTTTGAGGTTGCTGTGAGCTGTGACGCCACGGTAATCTACCAAGGGCAACATAGTGAGACTCTGTCTCAAAAAACAACAATAACAACAAATCATTACATAATCACTGCAGAAAACATAGCAAACTTTATCAAGAAAATAAAAATCACTCCCATAACCTATAATTCTTATTTACTTTTTTTTAGATTATGTAATGTTGGGGGGTTTTTTGTTTGTTTTTGTTTGGTTTTTATTTTGTTGGGTTTTTGGGAGGAGTTTTTGAGATAGGGTCTTACTTTGTCACCCTGGGGTTGAGTGCCGTGGGGCCTCCATAGCTCACAGCAACCTCTAACTTCTGGACTCAAGTGATCCTCCTGCCTCAGCCTCCCAAGGAGCTGGGACTACAGACACTTCTGTCACCCTCAGTAGAGTGTTGTGGTATCACAGCTCACAACAACCTCCAACTCTTGAGCTTAAGCGATTCTCTTGCCTCAGCCTGCTGAGTAGGTAGGACTACAGGTGCCTGCCACAAGGCCTGGCTATTTTTTGTTGCAGTTACCACTGCTGTTTTAGCTGGCTGGGGCCAGGTTTGAACCAGCCACCCTCAGTATATGGGGCTGGTGCCCTACCCACTGAGCCACAGGCACTGCTCAGCTCTCCTCTTTTTAATAGAGATGGGGTCTTGCTGTTGCTGAGGCTGGTCACAAACTCCTGAGCTCAAGGGATCCACCCACCTTGGCCTCCCAGAGTGCTAGGATTACAGGCCTGAGCCACTGCACCCAACTGTGTAGTTGTTTTTTTTTTTTTTTTTTAGACAGAGCCTCAAGCCTGGGCTCAAACGATTCTCTTGCCTCCGCCTCCCAAGTAGCTGGGACTACAGGCACCTGCCACAACGCCCAGCTATTTTTTGGTTGCAGCCGTCATTGTTGTTTGGCAGGCCTGGGCTGGATTTGAACCCATCAGCTCTGGTGTATGTGGCTGGCGCCTTAGCCGCTTGAGCCACAGGCGCTGAGCTGTAGTTGGTTTTTTTTGTTTTTTTATTGTTGTTTTTGTTTTTGAGGAAGAAATTTTAAATATATATGCAAGTATAAAGAATGGCACAGCAAATAGCCGTATTTCCATCTGTTTTACTTTTATAATCAGGGAAAGGAATGAAAGATATATTAAAAAAAATATATGGAGACAGGTGGCGCATGTGGCTCAGTGAGTTGGGTGCCAGCCCCATATACTGAGGGTGGCGGGTTCAAAACCAGCCCCAGCCAAACTGCAACAACAATAATGACAAACACAAGACAGGCTTTTGTCATGTTCTCATGAGTGAGATTAGATAAAGCAAGAAGGGTGGGACCAAATGTCTCTGGGGCCTTGCGGCTGATGGGTATTTCTTCCCTGTTGCAACTGCAGATCACTACGATCCTGACTATGAATTCCTGCAGCAAGACCTCTCAAACGTAGACCAGATACCTCAGCAAGTGGCCTGTAACCTTAGTCCATTGCCAGAGTCCTTGGGGGAGTCTGGATCTCCCTTTCTTAGCCATCCTTTCCAGCTGCCTCTTGGCAGCTGTCCCCAGCCGGAGGGGCCCTTGGCCCCAGGACAGCAGACAGATGTACCACCTGCTCTCCCAGAGAAGAAGCGCAGAAGTGCAGCCTCCCAGACCATGGACAGCTCTGGCTGCAGGGTATCCTATGAGCGGCACCCCTCACAGTACGACAACATCTCCGAGGATGACCTGCAGAACCCAGCCCCGCTCCAGCCCATCCCCTACACGCCCTTTGCTGCTATTCTCCCTTTTCAGCAGGGAGGTTCCTCAGACCCTGTTGAATTTGTCGGCAATTTCACTGCTCCTGAATCAACAGGTGACCCAGAAAAACCACCTCCTCTACCAGAGAAGAAAAACAAACACAGTAAGCTTTTGTTGAGCTGTTGTTGGGAAGCATGTTTTATCACCTAAAATGGTGGTGTGTTTTATTTAAGCATTAGATTTAAGGTCAAACCAGTGGCCTTGTTCATAAAAGCAGGGACCATGGGTATGTGGACACTTGTGGGAGGCTGGCTTTGCCATTGCTGGTGATTGTTTTTAAAGCCTGATCAGCTGACCTCTCCTTCTAGGTCTCTGTAAAATCTCAGGCCTGCTGTCCATGAAGCCCAAGTGCTTCTCCTTTAGATGGGATCAGTTAACCTGGCCTGAGCACACAGTGACAAAGGGAGTGAGTGTCCTTGCATTGTAGTAACATCTGGGTAAAGCAAGGTGGTCCACAGAGTGATTTCCAAGGACCCCTGTGCCGAGAGCGCACTGTCCTCTGTTTCAGAAGACAAATGCTTGCTGAGTGGCTGGGAGCTGAGCTGGCCTGGCAGGGGTAGCTGAGGACCCATCAGGCCACACATTTTAATATGCAACGTTGTTAGGACCCAGAGGTGAAGCTGAAATTTTGAATATTTGTTTATGTTTTGAGTATTTTCCAACCGTAAATTTACCATAAAATTACTAAGTAGAATTCCACTGGAAATTGTATGCTCCTGGCTCCCCGGACTACTCCACACTGTCCAGTGTTGCCTGACTCTCTGCCCCCACCCCCACTCACCTCCACTGTACCTGCACAGATCTGCTCTAATTTTTCTCTGGTAGATCAGTTGTCACCATTCTGATATAAGAGGCCACTTCAGCCCCACAGGCCCAGGGTTCCCTGGTCTCAGTTGGACATTTGACAGAGAATTTCTGCAAACTAGAAATGGAATTTCCATTCCAGATTCCCAAATAATAGCCTCTGAGTGGTTCAGCAGAGATCTGGTCCTGTTATCAAAGTAAAAGGGAAGACCTGGCTCAGTTAAACCTAACAAGGATGGTTCCGAGGCCCAGGTGGGTGGCCTGTAGCAGGAGGCAGCTGCTAATGGTATAACATATTCTCCAGCTCTTCACTGGGCGTTGCCCAACTCACAGGATGGCCTCAGTGGTGTGGTCCCCCAGCCAGCAAGAGACCTGGCTCTGTGGGACCAATGATGTCATCCCCATATGCTGTGTAAAGCCGCTCATTAGCAGCTGTGGTGAGGGGCACGGGTGCAGTGGCATTGCAAGGAACACCTCCTTCCTTCTCTGCCACCCGCTCCGCAGGGAAGATGTCTGAAGCGCTGTTGGCCTGTCCCCGCTACCCACTGTTCCACAAGCAGCATCCTCAGGAACTTCCCCATGTGTCCTCTGCACTCAGACACGGGGCAGGATGGCATCCTTGGGGACTGCAGCAGATGCCAGGGGCCCTACCCTTCCAGCTCCTAGAACAAGTGTGAGTGGTTGTCCTCATGCAGGGTCTGTGGAGAAGAGAAGGAAAGGGAGGGTAGCCATTGTTTCCTTTCAAATAGTCTTGAGTGGCTAAAAATGTCTTTCTGTTAAGTTAAGCCCCCATGTGGAGGCATCAACCCATTCGACCATGTCCACAGACCTTTAAAAGCTCCGGAGGCTCTCAGCTGATGCTCTAAGTGCCCGTCATGAGCAGTGCTTGCAGCCACCTGCAGCAGATACTGCTAGCTCCTACTCTATAGATAAAGTAACTAGAGCTCAGAAGAACTGAGCACTTCCCCAAGATAACAAGAAAATGGTGGCAGAGCTGGGGTTCAGAGCCCGGCCCGTGTTGTGGTAGCATGTTTCAGTGTGTCCTGCAAGCTGAGGAGGATGGAGTTGGGCCCTCCTTCCTGGAGTTCCTGTAAGATTTCACTAGTGACCTCCATGTAGGGGATAATCTCTCCTGTACCCTACAATAGAGCCTCAAACTTGGGGTACCCTGAGGCTCTGTCCAAGCCCCCAGGTCTGCTCTTCACTCCCTGAGGGGACTCTTGGGAGCTCTAGTTTGTGACTTTGTGGAAAGTGCCTCCTCGCAAGATTGCTTTGAGGGAACAAAGGAAGTAATCATCATCCCCCGTGAGCGGCTACGCTGGACCAAGTTCATACGTGCTTAGTCCCAGCATCACAGCATGGCCTTGTCATGATGATCCAAGCTCCTTGTGCCAAGGGCAGCCCCATGAGTCCCATGTGCCAGACAAGCTTCCTGGAGCCCATGGCTGTGGTTTCCCTGTGCCTGGTTAGCAGATCTGTAGGGCTTCAACATCAGGAGTTCAGAGACCTCCTGAAAAGATTAGTTTTACTGAGAAGGCAGCTAGAAGTAGTTGTGTTTGGTCTTTTCTGGGAGCAACTAATGGGCATTTGGGATCACCCTCCTGGACTTGCATCTCACTCTAGAACTTGGTGTCCTCAGTAGTGCAGTGTTAAAGGGGAGGTCTTGTGGGGCAAGCTCACTGTACTTTTCCTTGGGCGGCAGCAGCCACTGCCCTTACAGGGGAGCCATCCCCTTGACAGCCATGGTCTGCCCGGTGCTTACTGAAATGATACATTTTTACTTATTCTTTTAAATAAAGGTGATTCAAACCTTTCCTTCAATGAAAGACATCAGAAAGACATACCTGGAGAGAGGGAGCCCTTCCTGTACACCCAGACCCTAGATGTAGGGCAGGGAAGAGATGAACTCTCTGTGACTGTCTTCTCAGCTCTGTGTTGCTGCCCATCCTTAATTTTCTGACCAGTTTCAGTGTCTAGTGAAGCCCCCAACTTTGTGGTTATTTGAAAATATGGAATTCAGTACTGCAGAGCCATCCTTGCCACTCTTCCTTGGATTTGAACCTCAGCTCCTCCGAGTAGGTGTTCACGGCACTTAAGATGTGACCCGAGAAGAAACTGCAGCTCAGCAGGTGGCTGAGACCACAGTTAGCCACACATTAACTTAAGTCTTTTGCTTACAAACCCAAGGCTCTTTGACTTCCCAGCTCTTGTTACATTAAGGTTCCTCCATCTTGGTAATGTGTAATAACATGTCTCCACCATCGCAGTGTCACCCAGGATATGATTTCACTGCCCTAAAAATTCTATGCTCTGGCACTCCCAGTGGGTGTCGTGGGAAAAATGGGGGTGCTGTGGGAAGAATGGGGGCAGGGGTCCCTTACACAGCAGCCTGCAGCCGCCCAGCCCCACCTGTCTGCCCGCAGTGCTGGCCTACATGCAGCTGCTCGAGGACTACTCAGAGCCGCAGCCCTCCATGTTCTACCAGACTCCACAGAACGAGCACATCTACCAGCAGAAGAACAAGCACCTCATGGAGGTCTATGGCTTCAACGACTCCTTCAGCACAGGGGACTCCATGCAGGAGCTGGCCCCGCCACCCGCCCTGCCCCCCAAGCAGCGGCAGCTGGTAAGCAGCACCCTCCCAGTCTCGGGTCCCTACGCTGCCCACAGAGACCAGAACATCCCCTCCTAGCAGGGCTCTGCGTACTAGAGAACGACCCTCCTTGGGGGCAGGTTTAACCCTCTTTTGACTGTGGCAGCCCTGGGTTTGGGGTGCTGAATGTGCCGTCTCCTGCACAGGTGCTCTCGCTGCCTTCTAAGATGTGGCTGGGACAGAGTTGTTCTCAGAGTGTTTGCTTTCTCTGCTGTCAGCCTCTTGTAGTTTTTCTTCCTTCTGTGGCTCCAGCATAGACCTCCCAGGGAGGAAGGACTCAGAGCACAGGGCACAGTCTGTGCGTAGCCATCTGCAGACTCGATTAACGTCATTGGTCTGACTATGTGGAGTGACTTACGTCCCAGCCTGGATGGGTATGGCCAGTGAAAACAAGCTCTGCTGAAGCAGGATGGCTCTGAACAGGCAGCTTCCTCCTTTTGAGGACCCTCCTGTGTGAGGGCTCCCGTGTGTAACGAAGCACGTCAGCTCAGAAAGCAGGCGAGGCTGTTCCACCGTGGGCGACCTGTAAGTCTCTGGAACTGGCCAGGACACTGGGCAGGCGGGCAGATTGAGGGAGCCTCTTGTATGCCTCCAAACATTTTTCTCTATCAGCCGGTAGGCTGACAAGCCCTGTAGGCCTTAGTCAAGTTTTAGAATCAGAGCCTCTCACCAAACCATGCTCCATAGGAAGAGTGCACCCCGGAAGGGCCTCCTGACCTTTGCAGAGCTCCATATGCCATTGTGCTCTTACGCTGGGTGTGTGGTAGCATCCTAACAGGAGAGGGGACTGCTGTGCATCTGAGCCAGCTTGTATCCTTGCAAGAGGATGTGAAGGTGCCATTCAACTTTTCTGGGTGGCAGCTGCCACTGGAAGACAGATGCCCGTGGGTCACTCCTTGCGGTATCTGGAGCTCAGCCTGGTGCCAGGAGTCCCTGAACCTTCCTACACTCAGTGGTCTCAGACGACCCAGCAAGCTTCTCCCTCTCAGGAGCCATAGCAAGCCTGGGTCACAGGCTGACCCATCCAGTAGAGCAGTGGCTCTCAACCTTGCAGATGCTGCGGCCCTTTAATACAGTTCCTGTGGGTCACGACCCATACGTTGAGAACGCCTGCCATAGAGGAAAGGCCGGGGCATGGGGGTCCTGGGTCCCACTCCTGCTGCTCATCAGCCGTGTTGCCGGGCTGTGTTTGGTTCTTTCACCTGCCCAGCTCACCCCAGGAGCATTGAATAGGAATCTGAGTTGCTCTGAAAATGCTTCAGAAAGAGATCTCCACCATGGGAACTTAATGTCCAGTCTGGAGACCCATGGCCTAAAATGCTGAGCATCACTGCTGAGCTGGATTTCACTGAGAGTGGAGACGCCTTCAGCGCCCTTCCCAGGCTCCTCTGTGTCCCTGGGCCGTCTGTGGAGTCCACAGGTTTCTGAATGTTTGGAGACAGAGCCCTAGTGAGTGCAGGGAGTCAGAACTGTTCTCAGGGAGCTCTGTGTGCTCGCCCGTACTCCAAGCCAATGGGCCTGCGTGAGTTAGCCCCAGCAGGCCTGCAGGGACCCCCTTGAGCACCTTCCCAGGTAAGCACTGAACTTTCCTATGTTCTCACACCATCCTCTCCACAGCTCCTGGCATCCCCATTGTGAGTAATTGAGGCTAAGAGATCCAGAGAGACTTGTTCCAGCCCACAGCTAGAAGTAGACCTGGGAAGCAAGCCCAACCCTAAAGGAAGCCCAGGCTCTCTGTGATTGGGCACTGGCTGCTGCCATAACCCTTCTCAAATGTAGATGCGGGGGAGCTTTCCAGACTTTACAGACAAAAATGGTGATGATAATTACACCTGTTGGCCCACCGGTAGTGTGGTGGGCAGGATTGCAGTGCCCCGCACATGTCACCCCACTTAACCCCTGAGAACCCACGCCAGAGGTGACAGCCTTTCCCCATGTCACAGATGAGAAGCCTGAGGCACGGAGGTCTTTAGGTAATGTCCACAGCCAGATGAACGATAAAGGTGCAGACAGGCCCAAAGCCCAGGCAGCCTGAGGCCCAGCGTGAGGCCCAGGCAGCCTGAGGACCACCCGAGTCCCCTCCCCACAGGAGCAGCTCAGAGCCCTGAGTCTGCGCCGTCTATATGGCTCCCGTCCACTTGTTCCTCTGCTGACTCGCTTCCCGTGGACACAGTTTGTGTGATTTAGTGTAGGGAGGAAGGCTCCCTTTCCTTCAAGTGGCTTGGCCTAGTGTCTGGCTCCCTCTTCAGACTGTCCCTGAGCAGAGTTAGGCAGCAGCCTGTGTGTGCTTTCCCTGCACACCTGACCGTTCTCCGCTTCTCTCCCTCCTTCCCTGCCTTCCCTCTCCTCCTCTGCCCAGCAGGCCTCCTATGCTGCTTCTTCCTTCTCCTCTGTCTCCTACTGTGTCCAGCAAACTAAAGTGGCCTTCACCCCCGAGGACGGCAGTGCCGCTCAGGGCCTCAGTGTGTCCGTCTCTAACTCCTTTCTCAGCCGGCATGGCAGTTTACCCGTGCCCTCGGTGAGTCACTCCCTGCCCTTCTCTTCTGGGGAACACGGGAGCAGGATCTTCCGTGTGGAGCTTGCGTGCCGGGTATGTGTGCTGCCGCCTCATGCGCTTGCCCTTCCACAGACCCCTGCATGCAGGTGGGAAGGGCACTCACAGCTGGTTCTCTGGGTCTTAAGGACTGTGTGACATGTCCAGGGAGGAGGGATCTGGGGAGTGTCAGAGGCCTGGGTGACAGTGACAGGGATCTGGAGTGTCACCATTCTAGCATAAACTGGCAGAGATGAGACCTTTTTATTCCAATCTCTCATTGGAGCAGCTCTCTAAGTGTTCTGTGTTTAAAAATGAATATTCCTCACATAGGAATGCAGGCCAAGGAGAGCAGATATGTGACAGCTCGAGTTTGAGGACTCTTATCAGCTAGCTTCAGCTGCATAACAGAGTACCCTAAAACTTGGTGGCTTAAATGACAATAGCCGTCTCTTGTTGCTTAGGACACAGATTAGTGGGTCCAGGCATGGCTGATTTTTGACTGGACCTTAGCTGGGACAGTTGGATAGATTTCCCTTCACCAGGCTAGCCTGGCCTTGTTCCCCTTGCAGCTGGTGGGACTCCAAGAAAACAAAGGGAAGCACCCTGGGCCCCTTAGGACCTCAGCTCTGAAGTGGTGTGATGCCATATCTAGTGCAGCTGCTCAGTTGACCACAAGGCCAGCCCAGGCTTAGGGGACAGGGAAGTAGCTCCACGTCTCCATAGGAGTCACAGGACACTGGTCCAGGAAGGGGATAAGCTGCAGCCATCTTGTAAGCAGTCTCCTGCTAAAGCGTAGTGGGTGCTGGCTCTCACGCCACATCTCACTGGAACTGCGTCTGGCCAAGAACCTGAACAGCCCCCTTTCTCTGTTATAGTGAAACTGAGCTGCAAAGATAGGACTCTAGGACCGCTCTGGGCCTCAGAGTCTTTCCCTTGGGATTGTGCTTTTTCTTGCCTTATATTTTCATCATGAGGATTAAATAAAATTATATGAAACAGTGAGCATGAAGTAAGCTTAGACAGTGTGTTGTTACTGTTCTTGTTCTTATTACCTTAGTAATAGAAATTCTGGATTCTACTCCTGTTCTGCTTCTAATTTTAGAAAGAATTGGGCAAATAACTTAACCTATGTGGTGGTTCCCCCCCTCTATAAATGGTGACTTTTTATTTTTATTTATGTATTTATTTTTTTGAGACAGAGTATCACTATGTCACCCTCAGTAGAGTGCTGTGGCATCACAGCTCACAGCAACCTCAAACTCTAGGGCTTAAGCGATTCTCTTGCCTCAGTTTCCCAAGTAGCTGGGACTACAGGCACCTGCCACAACACTCAGCTATTTTTTTGTTATTGTTGTTTTAGCAGGCCCTGGCCAGGTTTGAGCTCACCAGCCCCAGTGCATGTGGTCAGTGCCCTAACCACTGACCTATGGGGGCTGAGCTAGTGGTGACTTTTATTTATTTATTTTTAATTTTAATTTTATTTTATTTTATTTTATTTTTGAGACAGAGTCTCACTTTATCACCCTCGGTAGAGTGCCGTGGCGTCACACAGCTCACAACAACCTCCAATTCCTGGGCTTAGGCGATTCTCTTGCCTCAGCCTCCCGAGGAGCTGGGACTACAAGCGCCCACACAACACCTGACTATTTTTTTGTTTTGCAATTTGGCCGGGGCCGAGTTTGAACCTGCCACCCTCGGTATATGGGGCTGGCGTCCTACCCACTGAGCCACAGGCACCGCCCCCAATGGTGACTTTTAAAGACTTATCCAAGCTCAAGTTCCCCACTGACTTTGTCTGGTTTCCACCTGTGTATAGGGCTGGCAATCCAATGCGTAGGGCCATTCAGTGCCAGGGCCACAACACTTCTGCCAGTGTGAGAGCCCTGGACTCATGCTTCCGGGGTGCTGGGATCTAACTCGTAGAGCCTTCAGCAAGCCTGCTTGTGCTGGGAATGCCAAACACCCCTCACTCTGCCACACAGACGCCCTTGGTTTCCTTAGAAGGCACCTCTGGCAAGCTTCCTTCACAAATCTTGCAAAACTTGGCTTTCAGACAGTGCTGGCTCTTGGCCCGGGGTTGTTTTTTTTTTTTTTCTCCCCCTCTAAGTTTCTACAATATCCCTTTGAGAAGTTAGGGGTTAGAAGACTGTGAATGAACTGGACTATCTGTTACAAAATTAAGGGAAATTTGGTGGCATTTTAGTTAATGTGGGGTACAAGTACATCATAGTTTTTATCCTAGAACATGCAGGAGTCTCAGACGTTTTGCATCTAAAATGCTGTATCCTGAGCACCTGCTTTACAAAGGAGTCCAAGGCCTGTGCCCAACACTAATAAGGTGCTTTATTTCATCAGGAGCAAAAGGCCTGAGGAACTGTGAGTAGTGGCCTGAGTGTTGAGAACATTTGACATCTGACGGCTGACCCCCAGATCTGTGATGGGGTGTGATGTCAGCGTCATCTTCCTGTATTCCTGGGTTAAATTCATAGATGAGCCTCAGACACCAGCCTTGGGTGACTGTTGGAGCAGCTCTCTATTCCTGGATTTCTGTATTCCTTTGTTCCTGGGCCTGGGTCACTAGTCCAGCATGGAATTCTGGGGGATGCCTTTTGGGAACACAGCGGTTGACAAATCTGAAGACATTTCACATGGTTCTTGGCACAGTGGCCCATGACTTCTATTACAAGATTCTACCCATTGAAAACCTCTCAGCAAGGGAATTTATGTAGGAATCAACCTGTGTTGGACAATCCAAGTTGAATTGGATGCTGAGAAGTATTCTTGTTCTCTGTTCTCATGGTCTCAGAGATGGTTTTAATTCAGCAAGCTCAGGACACCAGCTTGAAGGGGTCAGGTTGCCATAGGGGTCCAGAGCAAGGAAGATGTCCCCCAAAAGGACTTGCTTTTCAGTAGGCAGAATGAGGCAAGCCTAAAAGAGACTGGCGTTCAGGTGAGAGATGAGCAATGACTTGAGGGTCACAGTAGAGAAGGGTCTCCTGGAGGGTGGTGGTGGGGTTTGAGCTGCAGCTTGCAGAGAAGTTAGGATTTCAGGGAGACAAGGACAGAAAAGGGAATGAGAGATGTTCTAAGGAGGAGGGCTGCGTGAGGGAGGAAGCCAGTTAGCCCAGCATCCCTCTGGGACAGGCATCTGGAATGTTATGTGGTGAGGGAATAAGGTCCTGGAGAGTGATGACAGCAGCTGGCCTCCCTCAGCCTCCCCCACTGTGGGCTCTGCCTCTACTGAACCCAGCTATTTGCTAAGCTTCCCCCTTGTCAGTATAAGTCATCCCTCTGTTGCTGGGTGTGCCTGCCGTCCTCATAGGCTTCAGCATGTCTGCTTGGTTCCCTTTCCTAACTGTGCTGTGATCCCAGGAGACTGGAGCACAAACAACATCCAGACTCCAGCACATGGTCTCAGGGACACTTAGACCAGCCTGGTAAAAGACAGGCATTGACTGAGGCAGGAAAACTGGCCTGAGAGGCTGGATGCCACCTGCACCTGCACGGACCCTCTCCATCCCTCCTGAAGACAGCATTGCTGCCTGAGCTTCCTGCAGCCTCTTGGGCCTCTTCTGTCCTTGGACTCTCCCTCAGTAGCTTTCTGGGTGGGCTGCCTGCCGTGTCCCAGGGGCCACCCGCCTCCCACCTCCCTGCCTCCGCTGGACTCCCACAGCCCTCTCCTCTCCGGGGTCCCTCCCTGGCCCTTATTGTCTCTGGTTCTCAACTCTCTTGGTGTGAATCCTGAGGTTTTGGATTTGGTCCATACTCACTTTGCCCTCCACCAAGAATTACAGATAGTCTCGCAGGACCCATTCAGGCTGCCATTGCCCTTCAGCTGTTACAGTTAGTGTTAGAAAAATCTCCTTCCCCATCCCCTGAACAGTTTCTTTGTCTGTTTTTTCTTTGATGACTTTGAGTTATGGGTATTTACTATCACTAAGACATCTATTTATATGCTAGAAATTTATTGAAATTCTTTACCATCTTGACTTCTAGATAATTAAGCTGCTTAGCAGCACCAAGTTTTGAGTAGAAATTATTTTGAAATGCTTGTAATAACTTTTGGGTTTGTTTGTTTGTGTTCAAGACAGTCTCAATTCCTGAACTCAAGTGATTTCCTGCCTCAGCTGCCTAAGTAGATGGGACTATAGGGGTCTACCACAATGCCTGGCTATTTTTAGAGATAGGGTCTTGCCCTTGCTCAGGCTGGTCTCGAACTCCTGAGCTCAAGTGATACTTCCACCTTGGCCTCCCAGGTGCTGGGATTACAGGTGTGAGCTACCACACCCAGCCATAGTAACTATTTTTTAAGAAACATCAGGGTAAGAAAAGTGTGCGTCATTCTGAGGACTCCACCCGTAGCAAAGTGGTTATGGCACCAGCCACTTACACCGAGGCTGGCGGGTTCAAACCTGGCCTGAGTCAACTAAACAACAATGACATCTGCAATAATAAATAGCCAGGCGCTGTGGTGGTTGCCTATAGTCCCAACTACTTGGGAGGCCGAGGCAAGAGAATCACTTAAGCCTAATAGTTTGAGGTTGCTGTGAGCTGTGACGCTACAGCACTCTACCAAGGGCAACATAGTGAGACTCTGTCTCAAAAAAGAAAAAAAAAAAAAGTCTATGGAGCAGCTGGTATCCCATTCTGGCAAAAGTGTTAGTTTCTGAGAGGATGGGGCCAGGCTTTTGTGGATTGGTACATGACCCTTACCAGAAGGCCTAGGCCTCGTGCACGGTCTCTGCTGTGGCCTGGCATCTCCTCACTGCAGAACAGCCAGGGCCTGCCCGGGAGATGTGGCAGGCTCTGTCTCCTCTCCTGTCCTGTCCTTGCCACCAACCACTCCCAAAGATTTACCCAACAGCCACTATAGACACCGTGGCACACTGACTAGTCTAAAGATCAAACAGGAAAGAGGAGAGATGGCTAAGGAAAAAAGAGGGGGGCGGGGGGGTAATGGGGACTAGGCTTTGACAAACTTATGGCCTTGGTGCGTGTCTCAGTGGCCAGCTGGCGATTGGCAGGTGCTCTGTGGCACTGAGTGGACCATGAGGATCTTCCTTCACTCAAAGGCGGCAAGTGGTGACCAAGGAGTGAGGCCTCAAGCTCTTTGCCTCATTCAGCATTTCAGGAGCAGCCTGATGCTCACATGTCACAGAACAGCCTCATTCCCATGAGCTCGGTGCCTCAGTCCCAGGGTCTGGCCAAGCACCCATTCTCTTCCACAGTTTCATTCTCTATTGACCCAGGAGGCTTTGGCTGCTGCAGATAGTTTCTATCTGCAGAACCCTTCACGTGGTTTGGCTTCTGTAGAGTGTTTAGCCTGAGCATGGCTGCCCTTCCTGAGAGACCCAGGGTGCTGTGGGCTGGTGCTGCCTCTGGAGTGTGATGTCCACTGTAGATCCCACTCTGAGCCTGACATGGCCTTCTAGAAGAGGTGAGAGCAGACCAGCACCCCTTCCAGATTTCTGCAGCCCACACGGAGAATTGAGAGACACCTTTGGAGAAAGCCCCAGCTCTGAAGTGGGCAGTTACCTCCCAAGCCCAGGAGCAAGCCTGCCTTGCCCTGTAGTAGGCAGCAGGAGCATGCCTGTGCTGGAGGGTAGGACTGGTCCCTGTCCTTACAGCGGAGCAGAGCTGAGCATGCCTTGCCTTGGGGGCTTTCAGAAGTAACCAGCTTGATTCAGCTTCCACCCCTGACTTCTAGACTTCCTGACATTTGGTCGTTGTTACAGCCTGCCATTTTGGCTGAGTGGTACTCTCAGACCATCTTCAGGCACAAGAATGTCACTGTAATGTCACTTGTAATGTCATTGCTCCACCCATGACAGGCAAACCCGTGAGGTACCAAAGGTCCCCATCCTGTGAAGGCCATTGGTGAGGCCATTGGCCACACAGTGGCTCACTTGCCTCCCAAAGGCCATGCTTACTACTCTGCTGTGAGATGCTTTACCCGAATTTTAGAGTGAGAGAGCCGGGAGAGCGAGGCTGAGCCACTGGTTCAGTCTTAAGCTAGAGCCAAGGTTAGAATCCAGATCTCACCATGAAAAACCCAGGGTTTGGTTAACATTTCTGAGCTGCTTAATTGCCAAATAAACGTTGAGACCTGGTAAGGGAAGATTAAAAGGAGAGTGCATGGGCTGGACCCTAAGAGGTATGCATTTGTTTCCCTGTTCCGACACGTTAGGAAGTGTGGCTCCAGGCTCTGAGTACAGTTCTAAGAAAGTATAAATTAGAGCCGCTCTCATGATGTTGAAATCCAAACTGAGCAAAAATACTTCAGTCAGATTTCTAGAATGGAATTTGCATTATTTTTCATTCTGTACTACATTTTTCGGTAAGAAGTTGATGCTATTGGAGTTTTTCCTAAGAGTGTAATTAGCCGTGAGGCCATTGACCAACCTGTAGTGTTTTCAAGAAAGACGCTAAATGATTCAGGTTGCAAAAATACGTCACATGAGAAGGAACTTCAGGAATTTTTTTTTTTTTTTTTTTTTTTTTTTAAGATACAGAGTCTCACTTTGTCGCCCTCAGCAGTGCTGTGGCATCACAGCTCACAGCAACCTCCAGCTCTTGGGCTTAGGCGATTCTTTGGCCTCAGCCTCCTGAGTAGCTGGGAGTATAGATGCTCGCCACAATGCTTGGCTATTTTTTTGTTGCAGTTTGGCCGGGACTGGGTTCAAACCCACCACCCTCGGTATATGGGGCTGGCACCTTACTCACTGAACCACAGGCACTGCCCGGAACTTAATGGATTTTTTTTTTTTTTTTTATGAGACAGAGTCTCACTTTATTGCCTTGGTAGAGTGCTGTGGCATCATAGCTCACAGCAACCTCCAGCTCTTGGGCTTGGCAATTCTCTTGCCTTAGCCTCCCGAGTAGCTGGGGCTACAGGTGCCCACCACAACGCCTGGCTATTTTTTGTTGCAGTTTGGCTGGGGCCGGGTTTGAACCCACCCCCCTCGGTATATGGGACCAGTGCCCTACTCACTGAGCTTCAGGTGCCGCCCCGAACTTAATGAATTTGTAAACTCAACCATCTTACTACCTAAAATTCTACTAAAGAGAATATTTCTGTTTTTTTACAGCCTTTGTTCCTAGAACTTTCAAGTGGCTTTTAAAAATAAACTCCACTAGGAAGTTTATTCAAGAGAGAGAAGATATTTTTTAGCTCTGACATAATGCTAATGTTTCCTCTCTGATGAGATTGATGTGATTTCATCATTCATTCAGTGTGACCCACAAAAGTGCCTTCTTGCCAGGAATAAAGACAAAATAGCCCACCAACAAATCTCAAGTTCAGGTGCTGTGGCCTCAGAATTTACCATTTGGCTGTGGAACTCTTGACATAATGTAAAATGCATTTACTGTTGTAAATTAATCAAGGTCACTGGAGAAGGGAGTTACCTGTGGGCCTACGGTATACCCGCCCGAACAGTGGCTTTCAAAAACCAGTGGTTAACTGGGACCAGTAAGGACAGAGAAGGCAAACCCAGAGGTCTTCCCTCCTATTTGCCAAATGGAGTAACAAGGAGTTACTAAGGATGGTTCCACGTGTCCTAGGAGGGAGGGGTCATATCCCACCTCTGTAAGAACAAAATCAGATGAGCTTCTCCCCTGATGTTTGTATAGCAGGAGTGTCCAGCCTGAAGGCCTGCAGGCTGCATGCTGGTTTTGTGAGGACTTCTTTTGTTTACCTATGGTAGTCAGATACCACAGAAGGTATGTATGGGCCAGATGTGGTGGCTCACGGCTGTAATCCTAGCACTCTGGGACGCCAAAGCAGATGGATTGCCCTGAGCTCAAGAGGTTTGAGACCAGCCTAAGCCAGAGTGAGACCCCATCTCTACAAAAAAGAAAAGCTGGACATTGTGGTGGGTGCCTGTAGTCCCAACTAATTGGGAGGCTGAGGCAAGAGAATCGCTTAAGCCCAAGAGTTGGAGGTTGCTATGAGCTATGATGCCACGGCACTCTACTGAGGACCACAAAATGAGACTCTGTCTCAATAAAAATAAAAGAAAATTAAAAAAACAAAAAACTTGAAACTAAGACAATTGCGAGCAAAATTCAAAAAAAAAAGTATGCGTGGAGTTTTTTTTGCTTATCAGCTTTTGTTTGTATTTGTATAATTAATGTGTCACCCACAACAACTCTTTTTTTTTTTTTTTATTGTTGGGGATTCATTGAGGGTACAATAAAACAGGTTACACTGATTGCTTTTGTTAGGTAAAGTCCCTTTTGCCCAAGACAGCTCTTATTTGTCCAGAGTGCAGCAGAGGAAAAAAAGGTTGGACGCCCTAGTAGGGTGTTGTGTGGTGACTACAAGCATGGCTTCCTTCCAGAATAAATGAATTAGGTTCCACTTGTGACGCTTGTGGGCTCTGCTAGAAGGAAGTGTGCTGCTCCCTGTGACCCTCTGCAGGGGAAGGATGCCCGGGCCACACTAGAAAAGCGGCTTCCTTTGAGTGCGTTTTCTCACAAATGAAGGATAAAAATTTAAGCCTGAAAACCACCTGTCCACTAGCTGATCTGTTTGCTAAGCTGCATCCAGAAACACTGAAGCCATAAGCCTGAACCAAGATTATGTAGTAATGACTGATTTCTGGTGACATCTCTTCGTAGTAATGACTGATTTCTGGTGACATCTCCTCAAATGCCCCTCATCACAACAGTGGATCTATTCATTTATGTGATCATATCTCCCTGTAGTTAGTGGAGGTGACAGTTCTCTAAGGCTTGGTGCTCGAGTCGCTATGAAGGAGCCATCTGGGTCGAGGTCCCCGGGCCTGGCTCCCACACTCAGTGCTGGTGCTCACTCTGCCTTCCCTGGCACTGGGAACTCATCGTCTGGGAACTTAGTGGACTGGCTATTATGTTGGGAACTCAGAAGTTTTTATCTACAGATCTACTTTTCCGCTTTCTTGCCAAGACAACAAAGGGCCCTCCCAAGTCACTATTCATGCCAGGACTATAATGCAGAAAAAGTGTCGCTGTGCTTGCCCAGCTGCAGGTAGCTTTGCCTTTTAATGAGTTGGCCACAGGCTAGCATAGAAAGGCATCAGCCTGACTCAGTGGTTTTTTCAGGTGCCTGTTTTCAAGAAAGCTGGTTACTGGTTGCATCCCTGCTGCCTGGCCTGGGGCACTTGGGCCAAAGCACTGCTCTCAGCACACCTGGCCTGGGCCTCCAACCCCCATTCACTGCCTTTCACGTTCCTGGTCCCAGAACCCTCAGTGAAGGGAACCTCTGGGCATAGTTAATAAGGCTCTATCCTGCAGAACTGTGGGTTGTGTGGCAAGGACCTGCCTCATGCCCAGAATACTACTCCAGGCCATCCCCCTGCCACCTCTTACCTGCTGGGTGTCATGAGGCCCCTGGGCCACCCTCCAGCTCAGTCTCCCTGTCGTTATAGTGAGGACTAGGATGTAGATTAAATAAGATGACCACGATGACCACGCAGAGCTCTCAGCACCTGTCTTCCAGCACAGAGGCAGCACTCAGTACAAGTAATTGTAAGTAGTTGTCCTCACCTGCCTGTAGCTGACCTGTCACTGTGGCATTACTGACTGATTTGTAACCAGGCACCTTCTCTGCTAAGGGAGCACTTGCACTGACCCTGGTCTTCTGAAGAAGTTTGCAGGTCTCAGACAGGCAGCCCTCATGCTCTAAAATCCTCAGCCTAAACAGCCGTACTATGGCTATAAATAAAAATTCCCAATGCACAGAGAGCAGCACTTCAGGAGCAAAGCCAGGCACCAGCCAAATCCTAAAATAAGCTCCAGGCAGTGGTGAGGCCACCCTGCCTTGTCTCTGCCCCGTGGATGGTGTGACCTTAAAGGGCTGGAAGCCCCGCTCTGGGTAGTCAGTAGAGACTGGGGCTTGTTGAAAATAGGGTGATCAGGGCCCCAATGCAGCTGTGGGCATCTACAGAGTCCCCGGGGTGCAGAGTGTGCTTTGGAGAGATCAGAAAGCCTCCCTTTGCAGCTCCCTGCCCCGCCCCCAAGTACTTCCCTAGCTTGGCTCCTGTCCCAGCGTGACTGCATAGCTCGCATACCAGAGCACTGGCTCAGAGCTGCAGAGGGAGGGAAGGAAGGGGGTCCTTTGTCCTAGAGGTGCAACTCCTTCCTTTCTCCTTGGTGGCTGGCCTTCTTAGCGGCCCACACCCCCGCTGGCATCCCTGAGCCTCTTCCCCCAGTCTCTTGACCTGAGCCCCAACCCAAGAGACAAGTGAAGCTTATTTCCTGCCTGTCCATGCTCAAAACTGGGCAGCTGCCATAAGTCAAGACAATATTCTAGGCACTTTGGCTAATAGTGGAATCGGCAGATAGTATCATCCCCTATTGATTGCTCGGCTCTGTTATTTAGAATAGCTCTAGAGGGTGGGCTGAGAGCAAAACCTCTGAACCTGGTACACATGCCCTGTAATCAGCTAGGAAGATACTTCCCAAACTTGATGTATTTTGCTGTGATGATGCAAAACCATTTGTGTGTGTACAGATGAGGTGCTCAGCTGTTGCAGAGCAGGCCAGAGTGCTAAGTGAGTTTACATGGGGGCATCCATGATGGCAATGTCAAGGCTCCAGAAGGAGCTGGCACTGAATGAGACTTTTACACCAGGTGGCAGCAAGTAGGTGTGTTTGTAGGCAAGCGAGTGGCATCTGTTAGCAGGTCTCATGAAAGCACCTGGGCGTTGGGGACGAGTGTTCAATAGATCTAAGAATCGACTCCTGCAGGGGACTGAAGCTGCTGCCCAGAACAGAGTCACCTGGGCGTTCCCTAAAAGCAGCCTCCCTCCCAGCCTACCCATTCCACTTGCCATCTTCTCTGTGGACCTTGACTGCCGTGAGAGCCTCCCTATGGGGTGAGCGTCCTCCAGAGAGAGGCGGGAGGACCCAGAAAGCCAAGCCCTTCCCCTGCTGCCACCCCAGGAAGGCCCAGAGCCAGTGTCCAGGCCCACCTCCCACATTGGGTAACTGCTGTGAAAGGCTCAAGTGATCCTGAGAGGGCTGACGGTAGGAGCAGCGCGTCTGGGGTGCCCGGCCGGGCTGTGCCTTTCTTTTCTCTAGCTTCCCTAGAGAGAAGAGCAAGAGCAGAACTTCACTTGTAGTAGGTACCTGAGGGTTCCATGTTGGTTGGTCACATGCGCAGCCCTTCTGCTGATTCATTTGGCTGTGGGCAGAAGTTGGCCCTGAGTCTGTGAGTTAGAGAGGGAAATAAAATGAGTAACAGTCAGTGCTGACGGCAGTGCTGTGGGTCTCATAGAAACTGACAGCTCCTGAAGCTCCCAGGAGCAAGAGAGTCTTGGCCTCACCAAGGAAGGAGGAAGAGGTTTAAACTCTGATAGGTGCAACTGAAAAGGGGCAGGGCTGTCCACACAGTGGACAGACAGACACAGGGACTGCCCAGTCCCTTGAGTTATAGCAGCTCTTTGTCCAAGTTAAAGGGTAGCTTTGCAAAACTTCTTAAGGCTGTGAGTGGCTTTGACTGCCTATTAGTTTAAAACTTCATTTTTTTCTTCTTCTTTTTCCTTGTTTCCATGGGTTCTGAAAATCTTGTGCCACCTAGAATGCACAGAACAGTTCGGGTGTGACATGCACGTTTGTGTGCAACTCCTGGCGTCTGTGGTGGGCATGTGGACCTGGCAAGGACTTTGAACATGGGCTCCCTCCTCCATAATCATCGCCCAACACTCCATGGCAGGAGCAGTGTGGCAGTAGGCCTTTACAAGGCACAAATGACATTGTCAATGTCCCAGTATGGTGGCCAGTAACTGGTGGTCCAAGAGCTCCTCTGCCTCTCTTCTAGCAGCAGAGCCCTGGCCTAAGGGTTTACACACTTGACCTAAGACATTCGCTGCCACTCCTAAGAAAGAGAAAAGACTAGGGTGGCACCTGTGGCTCAGTGGGCAGGGCACCGGCCCCATATACCGAGGGTGGGGGGTTCGAACCTGGCCCCAGCCAAACTGCAACAAAAAATAGCCGGGCGCTGTGGCAAGCACCTATAGTCCCAGCTCCTCAGGAGGCTGAGGCAAGAGAATCACCTAAGCCCAGGAGTTGGAGTTGCTGTGAGCTGTGATGCCACAGCTCTCTGCCAAGGGCGACAAAGTGAGACTCTGTCTCTAAAAAAAAGAAAAAGAAAAAAAAGATTGCAGTGTTTGACTTTTAAGGGCTAAAATCTTGAAGATTCAAAATGAGTAAACACAGCAACACCGTAGACTTTAACTATAAGGACTGTTAAAGGACAAGAGGCAGTGGGTTGGGCTGTATAGGCAATGTCCCTGTCACAGCAGAGCGTGTGGTCACCAGTGGGTTGGGATTGTATAGGCAATGTCCCTGTCACAGCAGAGCGTGTGATCACCAGTGGGTTGGGATTATGTAGGCAATGTCCCTGTTACAGCAGAGCGTGTGGTCACCTGCACAGGACATGGCTTTGCTCTCCCTTGGGGCCGGCAGGGAGTTGTGGTCCATATCCTGCTGTCTAGACAACTCTGCGGACAATGCTGGTCAGTCTGACTTCAAGTTCCTTCTCAAGGGATGATGCATCAGGTGTGGGGAACCTTAGCGCCCAGAGGACCAGGTGGGGAGGGGGTGTGTGCAAAATGATTTGTGGTCCTTATTAGAATTACTGTGAACGAACTTTTAGTGCTCAGCTACAGTTAATCTAATTACTTTTTCTTTTGTCTGTTTTCTTCTTCCCATATTCTTATTTTTGTGTTTGTTTCCCTCTTTGGTTCTGTAGTACAAATCTGTGTTTAGGTCCTACTCCCAGGATTTCGTGCCTCACCACCAAGCTTCCATTCAACCTTTCCTTCCGCCTACCTCCTCTTCTTCTCCACATTTCCCACCTGTCCACCAGTCTCAGAGCTCTGACTTAGCGGTGCCAACTGTGGCCAGTCTGCCTCCCAGCACCGTGGACGGGCCTCTCTCATCCTCTCAGGAGAGCAGCTTTCATGGGAATGCTGTCTGCCTTCCTTCCGAAAACTCTTTCACTGACTCGGTGAGAACTCAACGCACACATCTGCACGTTTTTTAGAGAGCAGTGTCACTGTTCCTGAAAGGCACTGTCTGCTCTTCACCAGCAGTCAGGGTGTGTGGGCGTGCACCCTGTAGCAGCATGGTTAGACCAGCCATTGTAGAAGGCCACAAGGTACAATTGTAGCCCACCTGTTTCCAGAACAGAAATTGAACCTTTTCTGCAGAGTTTCTCAGGCTTGGAATCTGATTCTCCACAAATAGATTATTGACCATTTAGAAACGGGAAGGTATTGTGTGCATAAGATAGAAACTGTTACTAGCTTTCCGTGTGGCTGTTTTTAGAGAAAGTACAAACTCTGAGGTATGGAAGTGGCAGAGATTCATTCACTCGCAGACAGCGCTGAGGACAAAGGGCCTGTTTTCTGGTCCTATTAAATTGCCTGTGGTGCTTCATCTAAACCCAGGGAGGTGCTGCCTGCAGGTCGGAGTGGGTGAGCAGACGGGGCAGAGGTGGTGCAGGCCAGTGGGGACGAGTCCTTGGCCTGCTGAGTTGTATTGATGTCTTGCTACTTTCTTTCCATAATCGTCTCCCACCACACAGGGGACCCCCACTGTTCCCACTGTGGTGGGGCTGACTTTTCAGGATGGTTTGAGTGGCCCTTGATACCTTTGAGAAGACCTAGGGGGAGAACAGAGTGTAGGCCATCACTTTCTTTCCTTTCTTATCAAAGGAGTGTCCTGGTCAGGGCCAGCAGGTGGCTGCCCTCTCTGGGCTGTAAGGGCTGGCTGGAGGGCCTGGCCCATGTGTCTTCCCTCTCACCCTATCTCTCCCAGAGTGAAAACGCCAGTGAGGAAGCTGGTGAGGGTGAATATGTCAGTCTGTGTTCCTCTGGCCAGAGCAGTGAGGAGCTGGCTCCCTCTCGAGGAGTAAGTAACCTCGGGGGCCTCCTGCATGTGGCCTGGCGTGGCCTGGCCTGGCCTGGCAGGGGTTGGGCCCTGCGCTTCTGAGGCTGCTTTCCTCCCATCTGCTTCTGTATGACTGACATCCTCCCCATGGGGTCACTGGCCAACTCTGTGGGGGAGGACAGGACTTCCTGGGAGGAGGTCTGCCCGTTTGTTCCTGCTTTGGTGTAGTGTTCCTCAGAACCTGCTCAGATGGGTCTTGTAGAAATACACAGGAACAGCATGGCGGGGACCCTGGCCGCATACCCAGTCACTCTCTGTGGGATTTCCTTCTGTCCCGTCTTACAGCATCAAGCTCCATCTTCCATCCCCTGTGCCCCACCCAGAAGGCGGGACTACTCTCCCCTTGGGCTCTTCAGACCTCACCCCTCAGCCCCACCCCCAGCATGCTACGTCACCCCCATGTTAACTGCTTCCCAGGTGGCTCTGCCAGCCTGTGTATACCTGACCTGAGCTGGCACCATTGCCCTCGGTCGAGGGACTGCAGTTCTGTTGAGCAAATCAGCTTTCCAAGTTTTGCACTTTAAAAATAGGTTTCCCCTCACGCCCAAGTGTGGCGGGTTCCAGAGAGAGGGTTGGTGAGGACTGAGAACTCCCCAATCATCAACCTGAAGGGCGGGGTCTCTGTAGGATTATAGATGTCCCCACAGGACAGGCCCTACCTCAGGCATTAGCAAGTCGCGGAACATTGAAGAATTTTCACTCCAGTGAAAAGAGAAGTGAGTGTTAGGTTTTGGACAGATGGCTTCCCTGTCTATGGGAGCCAAGCTAATGTCCCCACTTCAGCTGTCCCCTCTGCTGACCTGTGCCTCCAGCACCATCCAGCTCAACCTCCACATGGTGGCGTCCACTCCCCCAGGAAAAGGCTTTCCACAGCTCTCTCCCTCTGTCAGCAGCTGCTTCCAGGGCTGACTCCTCTTCTCCTTGAAGCACTCTCTACTATGATGGTCTGTGTATCGGTGTCACCTGTCATAACCTTGGTGGCCTTGGTTGTCACTGAGTGGGGTGGGCCCAGAGACCCAGGAGGAAGCAAGACTGCTGGAGGAGGAGAGGGGACTGACACTCAGGTGCTGGGCAGCTGAGCCTCTGGGGCCTGTGCCTGGTAGAGCACTATAGCCCTCAGGGCTTCCTTAAGTCACAAAAGAGCCCGGTGCTGAAAGGCATAGGCTTCAAAGGCAGAGAGCCCTGGACTTTGATTCAGGCTCCACCATTGACCAGCTGTGTGGTCTCAAGCAGGACCCTTGACTTCCAGCATCAGTTTCCATGTGTGGAGTGGGGACGGCAGTGGCTCACTGAAAAGGTCAAGTGACAAGCTGTGCGCAGGGCCCTGAGCACACGCCTGGCTGAGCCCTGTTAGACTGGCTGTGGGGTAGCAGTCCTCTTTCTTGGAAGAGGCAGTTGAGGTGGTTTCATCTAGGTTGGCAGCTAACAAATGTTACAAATAGTGGCAACTTTCACTCTCTGCAAAGGCAGGGTGCTAATCTCAAGAGGGCTTGTGTTTCCTGTAATTAACTGCACTGACCATTAACTGTTCTCATCTCAGATTGTGCTGTAGGACCTTGCACTCCCATGCCCCTTGCAGGCAGGAAGGGGTGCTACCTGGAGAGTGTCACCTGTCTGAAATCCAACACTCACTTCTCTTTCTAGGACTCGCCAGCTGGGAAAGACGGACATCCCAGAGATCCCTCAACAGTCCGCAGTGTACCTGGGAAGGACAGCAGAGATGGCAGTGAGAGGTAGGGAGTGAACCAAGAGGGGCTGGGTACCCCAAGGACAGGGTTCTCTCAGTGAGCCCTGCCCAAGTGGCCCCCAGCCGGTCAGCTCACCAGGCACACAGGTGTTTCACGTTGAAGTCTTTCCTCCTTTTTTTTTGATTCTCCAAATAATACATGCTCAGGTTAAAAACTGTTGGAAAAAACAGGAAATTGTAGGAAAGCAGGAAGAACACTAAGCAGCCAAAGGCCTCAGCACCTCCTCTCCCATTACTCCCCGAGGCCCACACCTGTGCTTTCCACCTTGTACCTCACGGCAGTCTGACCTGTTTGGGTCTCTTTCAGGCTGTGGTAGGGAGTGTGAGAGGCCCCCTCCCCACCCACAGAGGTGTTTTGTTGGCATTGCCAGGCCTGAGTGCGCTGTGTTGCTGAACCACGGAAAGGAGAAGTCTTGCGAGCTTGGCACTCGGCACTCAAACACAGCGCCCAGAAAATAATCCCAATTACAATACCAGTGTCATACCTCAGGAAATTTTTTTTTTTTTTTTTTTTTTGAGACTGAGCCTCAAGCTGTCACCCTGGGTAGAGTGCCATGGCATCACAGCTCACAGCAACCTCCAACTCCTGGGTTCAGGCGATTCTCCTGCCTTCGCCTCCCGAGTAGCTGGGACTACAGGTGCCCGCCACAACGCCCGGTTATTTTTTGTTTGCAGCCATCATTGTTGTTTGGCGGGCCCGGGCTGGATTCAAACCCGCCAGCTCAAGTGTATGTGGCTGGCACCTCAGCTGCTTGAGCCACAGGCGTCAGGAAATTACCATATATACTCAAGTATAAGCCGAGTTTTTCGGCACAAAATTTGTGCCAAAAAACCCGAACTCGGCACAAATTTTGTGCCGAAAAAGCTTGGCTTATACTCGAGCATATACGGTAATAATGAATTCTCTCATGTCATCAAATAGGCAAACCCACGTCCCAGTTCTCCCTAAAATGTCTTGCGTATCTTAATTTTTTGCAACCAAGATCACTCAGGAGTTATCCATGGCACTCAGTCATTATGCTTCTTTACTCTTTCGTAGTATTTTTCAATATTAGCATAAGCCACACCTGACCAGGTATAGAAATAGGCAGTAAATCCCCCCCCTATGGCCTGCAAACAGTGGTTCATGCCTGTAAACTCAGCACTTTAGGAGGTCAAGGTGGGAGGATCACATGAGACCAGGAGTTCAAGACCAACCTGGGCAGCATAGCAAGACTCCATCTCCACCAAAAATGTAAAAATTAGCCAGCATGGTGCCCTGTGCCTGTAGCCTTAACTACTAGGGAAGATCGCTTGAGCCCAAGAGTTTGAGCCTGCAGTGACTTATGATCATGTCACAATACTCCACCCTGGGCAATAGAGTAAGACCCTGTTTCAGAAAAAAAACCCTCCCCTGGGGTGGTGCCTGTGGCTCAAGGAATAGGGCACCAGCTAAAAAAAAAAAAAAAAAAAAACCCTCCCCTAAATACCCTTAGAAAACACAATGTGTGGGCTGCAAATTGGCAATCCCTGCAACTTCATGCTGACTTCACCTTAATGGTGACCTCACGTTTTCTATGAAATGTTCCAGTTTTTCCTCCCTATTTAGGTCATGGTCCAGCTACCTGTGGGATCCTGGGTAATCTTAGCAGAGCAAGGTGATGCCTGCTTGTCATTGTCAGGAGCAAGAGAAAGAAAGATGAGAAATCACCCCAAAGGGCCCCGGCGGAGGGCTGCCTGCCTGACCTGCCTCATGGCCACTCCATGCTGCCGTCCACATTAAGGCTGTGTGGCTCTACAGCCCCACCTGAGGTCTTCCCTGTGTTGAGCTGGGCGTGGAGGGTTTCCCAGTATAGCATCTAAGGGCAGCGGGGTGTGCACCAAGCAAAAGCAGCCCGCAGGTTGTGTCATTCGACCCAAAAGTTTCACTTTTCAGAGTTCCAGCTTGTCCCTGTGAAAAAGATGTTTGAACACGTTGACTGTTTAGAAACAGTCAGTGAGTGGTCTCCTTCCAGCCAGGCCACACCACTACTGGACACTGACAAAACGTAGAGCAGAGTGGTTCTTCTCAAGACTATGGGGAGGGTACCCCTGCTCCATTCACCTTCTCCTACTGAAGGCACATATTTTACATTTCAAATTCTTAGGGTTAAAAATGTAACCTGTGGCACGCACCTGTGGTCTCAGCTACTTGGGAGGCTGAGGCAGGAATTTGGGTCCAGACTGGGCAACATAGCGAGATTCTGCCTCTTAAAAAAAAGTGACCTGTAACCACAAGGCCGACCGGGATAAAGTAGGGGAACATAGGAGAAGATGCCAGAGAAAACCAGGCATCTGAAGACCCTTCTAGAGCGCCCTAGGCTGGGAGCCTCATCTTGGACATGCCTAGCTACCCCAGTGCCCGTGTGTGGGGAATGTCTTCCCTGCTTCCAGGATCAGCTCACGTGCCCCATCCCAGGGGCCTCCCTGACCTTTTAGCTGAGGCCCCTTGCTTTGCTCCCCAGGCTAGAGTGCAGTGGCATCACCATCGCTCACTGCAACCTCACACTCCTAGGCTCAAGCAGTCCTGCCTCAGCCCCCCAAGTAGTTGAGGCTATGGGTGTGATGCCACTGAACCCCGTGAATTGTTTGTCTGTTTGTTTTAGAGATGAGGGTCTTGCTGTTGCTCAGGCGGGTCTCAGACTCCTGACCTCAAACTACCCTCCTGCACAGCCTCCCCAAAGGCTATGATTGCAGGTCATGCTCATGCCCTTTTGTGCTGCCGTGACCACTTGTTTTACAGGCCATCTCCTTTTAGACTGAGCTGCTGAGGACACTGGGTCCTGTATGCCTGGGCAATGGCTTTTTCTCAGTGCCAGGCAAAAGGTCTGGTGACAAGTTGGTCCTCAGAGAAGACTCAGGGACTGGAGCAGCATTGACCCATGCTGCCATCTCCCCACCTGCATGCCCGTTTGCTCCTTATTTCCTTTAGTGCTGACAGGGCACATGGTGGGCTTCACAGTATGGCTGAGACATCACTCATGCGTTCATACAGCTGGGTGGAGCCTTCTTAATCTCCCAGCTGAATCCCTTCCATGTACAGATCGGGCATCCAGAGAGTGCAGGAAGAGTCCTCAGGTCACCTGGCTGAGCAGTAACAAGCTGCTGATCAGTGCATTGCAGCCAAGTTGCCACCCAGGGAGCAGTTCAACACCTGTGCACGGGCTGCCACTGCCTCGGCCTCTGGGCACCAGGGAGCTCTGAGGCCTGTTGGGTGTTTGCAACACAAACCACTTCTGCCTCCAGGGCCCTAAAGTCACCAGATACTCTGGAGTCGGCTGAGTCAGAGGAGGAGGTGGATGAGCTGTCCCTCATTGACCACAGCGAGATTATGGCCAGACTGACACTGAAACAAGAGGTGAGGACTCCCAGAGAGGGCTGAGCAGAGTGTGACCTTGAGGTGTCGTAAGCAGAGAGGTCTAAGCCAGGCATGGAGACCAAGTCTCTCAGTGCCCAGCTCTGGGCTTCCAAAGAGGTGAGTACCAGTGGAATTGCACTGCCCCCTTCTCTGAGTGCTTCTGGGAAGTGATCTTGGCTATGTTGCCTGGAACCTCTGAGCCTCAAGTGATAGAACCCCTGAGGGTGTTGTGAGGATGAAATCTGTGAGTGCTAGCACAGAGTCTGCCTATGTGGGCCAGTTTTATGTTATTGGTAAAATAGTCCCCCTATAGGCTCAGCCTAGGAGACACCAGCTGATTAAGAAAATTCAGGCCTGGACACTGTGGCTACCTTCATCCTACACCTCGTCTGCAGAGCCTCAGTGGTGAGAACACTGCCCAAACCATCACAGCAAGAGGAAGGTAGACCGAGAGCGCTTTCTTCTCCCTGTGCACTTCTGGAAATGCAAAGAAACAACTCCATGAATAGCTCTGACCCCTTCCCAAACCCCGAAGGAGGCGACTGCTTTTCTGGGCTCTGATGATATTTACTCACACACAGACAAAAAGGCAGATGCTGCCCTTTGCCTGCTCCTGGGCCAGGCTGCGCCAGCTCTGGCTGTGGCAGGGAGTGGCCCAGGACGTGGCTGCACCTGGGCTGTCAGGGTGCTCAGACAGCCAGCCCCTTCTGCAGAGAGAAGTGATATCTCACAATCCTTTCCATAAATTTCTCCCAGAAAAGCATGTCAGAGGCATAACCCCTTCCTCTGGAGGTAAATCCAGGTGAAACACTCTCGGGACCCTGGAATTGAGTAAAATACCAAAGCTCTAAAAAGACTGGGAGTCTTGGGGTGTGCACTGCGGCAAGCAAGGCTTGGGAGTTGGTTCTGCCCTGTGGAGTACAGAGCGAGGGAGAGAAAGGCTCTGGGTGTTTGTCCTGGGCCTGTTTCGGGGCCTCTGTGACAATTGTGTTTGGCCCCAGGCCAGGTGGTTAAAGCCCTACTTACCCTCCTGGAGACGAACTTGCTCCTTAATTGGCAGGTGGGGGTTGATGGTCATGTAAGTGGCATCGGATGTCTTTGAACGTCTCTGTGACATTTACACCCCTCTAACGAAGGACTGCCTACAAGAATCTAAGTGACCTGTACTTCTGCTTGGGTATAAGGATTTACATTTGGAACAGCTAGCTGCAGTCTGGGAATATTAACAGATGAATAAATGGTCCTGCTCCACAGGCATCTGGGAGGTGACCGTCCTGCCCCCGATGGGGTCCCACTGTCCTCCACCCGTGAGGACTTCTCGCCTCTGGCCCATGGGTTAGTGAGCAGAGGAAAGTCAAATGATAGTTTCCCTTGACCCAGCTTTGTCCTCAAAACAGTGATGTATCCTGGTGGCACCTGTGGCTCAAGGAGTAGGGCGCCAGCCCCATATACCAAAGGTGGCAGGTTCAATTCCAGCCCCAGTCAAAAACTGCAAAAAAAAAAAAAAAAAAAAAAAAAAAACAGTGATGTATCCTGTGCCCACAGTGCCTGGGCAGCTCCTAGATGCAGTTCAGTCTGGCCTTGGCCGAGCAGGGGCATTAGGCTGCAGGGGCGCCCCTGGCATCACAGGAGGGCCATGTGCAGCACAGCCTCTCTGTCATTGCATCCCTGTTCCTTCCTAACTTGCTTTCTTAAGGGCATGCCCTGCCTCATGCCCTCTTTGGCTGTTTTGATTACAGGGTGACGATGGGCCAGATGTCCGTGGAGGATCTGGGGACATCTTACTGGTCCACGCTACGGAGACAGACAGGAAAGGTAGGGCAGCCCTCCCCACGGCAGCTGTGTCAGCAGGGCTTTCTCCAGCCCAGCTCCCTGCACCCTGACTCTGCGCTGCTGCCCCTCCCTCTAGACTTGGTGTTGTACTGCGAGGCCTTCCTGACCACCTACCGGACCTTCATCACACCCGAGGAGCTCATCAAGAAGCTGCAGTACAGATATCCTTTCCCGGGCTGGCTGTAGCACCCTCCTACCACTCAGCCCCAGGAGCCACCCTTGGCAAATGTCACTCTGTGCAATAGTGGCCAGGGAAGCTCCCAGAGGCTTGGAAGGAGCCACTTTTGTTGCCTGGTGCCTCTTCAAGTCCACCCCTGCTGGTTAGCTCTAGCTAACCTGTAGCTACTGTGTCAAGAGGGCACCCACTATTGCCATCTGCTGGCAGCTGCCGCCAATATAGTCTTGCAGCCTCTCCCTCCCCTGCCTGCTGCCCTGAGCCCCCCTCCTTCCTCAGACTTCCTAGCTGTGGCCCTTAGAATGTCCCGCATGTCAAGACAGTCATGAGCATTTCCCACAGGTAGGACTCGGGTACCCTCGCACGTTCTGTCATTCATAGCACCTGTTCATAGACCTGGCCCAGCAAGTGACAGTCACTCGCACATTGAGAACTTACTAGTCAGACAAGACGCAGGCTTGCACGTGTGACGTCAGCTGTAAGACTGCCATATTGTCCATGGTGCCACTGTATAATGTTCTATCATGCAGTTGAGTAAACCAAGGCTTAGAGGGATGAAAGATCTGATGACCCGTGTGGCTGCTTGGTGGGAGCGTCCCCTCCTCTGCCTCCAGTGCCCAGGCTCTCAGCCTCCCAGCCTCTGTCCTGCTTGGCCACTTCAGGCACATTCATGGCATCCAGCTCTGGGCCTGTTTGGCTGTAAACCCCCATGCCCAGCAGTGTGAAAATCCCTGGTGTGAAGCTCCATTCCAACCCTGGGATGTGGAAGGTCATGGGTCACTGGAAAGCAGGCAGGACGGAGTCAGGGAGGGTCTAGAGAGTCAATGACAAACATGAAAGCAAGGCAGGAAACTACTACCTCCAACTTCAGGTACAAATGAGAGTTGGCCAAGGGTTTGAAGGCTGCCATGGGGATGAGGAGCCAGTCTGGAGTGTGCTGCTGATACCTTGCCTGGTATCAGAAAAGCAAGAGCTGCCTAGGAGGGTGTTGAAGCTGCAGCCGCCGCATAGCCCGGAGAGGCAGTCTCAAGGTGGAGGCTCACAGAAAGAGTGGAGAGAGACACTACTGGCTTAAGCATCTCCCAGGGGTCTCGGGTTTTAGACCACCTTTCTCTCCCTGAGGTTCAGCAGGGCATCCTACAGGGGAGCAGGGAGGCAGAAACCGTCCTTGGGTCAGGGCAGCTCAGGCTCCAGCCTTGGCTTTGCAGCTCTGCCACTTTGCACAATCATTGTGCCTATGTTTCCGGATGCTGATGCTTCATTGCAGGGTGCCTGGCACATGGTAGGCACTCAGTAAATGTTAGCTGGAAGCAGTCCTCCACTTATATCCTCCGCCCCAACGTGACTATCTCTTTAACCCACTGTCCACATACGAGAAGTTCTCTCCCTTTGCTGATACATTCAAGAAGCGCGTCAGCAAAAACACGTTCTTTGTGCTGGTCCGGGTGGTGGACGAGCTCTGGTGAGTGCTGGGCGAGCCTCAGGGTGCTAAGAGTGGGCAGCCTGTCCCTGTCCCTCCTGCCTTTCCCAGGGGTGTGCTCTGGCTGAGCACGGAGCTCTGGTCAGGGCTGGCTCCTGCCTGTTTTACCAGCGCCCTTTGAGAGAATGACCTGCCCCATTCTCCCTGCTGGTACCTCGCCAGCCCCAGCCCAGGCCCTGAATTTTCCTCAGGAGAGGAGCCTGCACCACCCAGAGCTGTCCCTCCTGCCAGTGTCTTAGGATCTGTCCACCACCAGCTGTGCCCTCAGCCACCAGCTGCGGTGGAGACTGCATGGTGGCAGCCCCCTAGCATTTCTGTGGCTGGCTGATTCTCTGACACATCACTTGCCATTTTTATTCATTTAAGAAATATCTATCAAACAGCTCATTGCTGGGTGTGGAGAGTCAGAGGTGAAAGGAAGAAACTGAGTTCCTACCTTCTCCTGGGGGTGATGGCCACAGTCAGTGCCTACACAACTGGGAAATGGCCGTGGTGTGGACGGTTCTCAAGGGGGTTGGTTCATGAGCTTCCCCCAGGGCAGGATTTGTGTAGGATTTGTCTCTGGAGCCCAGTTCCCAGTGTAGTCCCTGGCTCTTGTCCAGTGCCAGTGGGTGTGAACGGCAGGTGTGTGCTGCCACTGAGACCACGCCCAGCTCTTCTGAGGGCGGCTGCGCACTGATGGCTGCCCCGGGGCCCTTGGTGTCTGGAGGTGGACCCCAGATCTCCCAGGGCCTTGCTCCTCCCTCACCTGCTCCTTGGCCCTTAGCCTCGTGGAGCTGACAGAGGACATCTTGAGGCTGCTGATGGAGCTGGTCTTCCGCCTAGTGTGCAGCGGGGAGCTCAGCCTGGCTCGTGTGCTCCGCAAGAACATCCTGGACAAGGTGGACCAGAAGAAGCTGCTCAGGTGTGCCAACTCCGACCAGCCCCTGGCAGCCAGGGGGGTGGCGGCCAGGTAAGGAGCAGCCTCTGCCACCTCTGCCAAGAGCTGTGCCCCAGAGCTTTCCTCAGGTTATCCTCCCCCTGACGTCCACAGCCTCACATCCTGGTTCTGCCCAGACCCTATGACAGAGTGTCTCTAGGACAGCCCCGGGGGTCCCCTGTGACTGGCCTCTTCTCTAGGAGATGTGTGTTGGGTGCTGAGTCACCTTGTCACCAAGAAGTAAGGCAATAGGGCACATGGGGCATCAGGACAGAGGTAGAGGAGTGTGTCCCCTCCCCACACTAACATGGTGGCCTCCACGCCGTCGCCTGCCCCTCCCCCAGCCCAGAGGTCTGTTGATTGCTGGGCTCCTTCCTTGGGAGTGTGTAGCCTTCATTTAGAAGGCGCCGTTCCTGTTCTCACTGGCCACTTGGAAGTGGGGCCGGGCTGTGACAGTTGAGGCCTCTAAACCGGCCGTAAGCTCACAGGGGAGACAGCACCATCCTGGGGAAAACCGTGTGGCCCAGAGGGACCCAAGGAGCAGCTGGTCCTATGGCCTCTGCGCTCTGGCAGTGCATCCAGAACCTGCTCAGCCCACTGACCACTGTCCCACGCCTAATAGCCCTTCTCTGACCTCTGTCTTCTAGGCCAGGGACCTTGCATGACTTTCACAGCCACGAAATAGCCGAGCAGCTGACACTGCTGGATGCTGAGCTCTTCTATAAAATAGAGGTGTGGCATGAAGTGGGGCTGGAGCCCGGGGAACCACTGCTGGTTGTCCCTGAATGGGAGACTCCCCCACCTGCCCCACCACAGGACAGCCAGGGCTCCACCTCTAGTCAGTGTTTTTCCTTTTGCAGATTCCTGAAGTTTTGCTTTGGGCAAAAGAGCAGAATGAGGAGAAGAGCCCCAACTTGACCCAGTTCACAGAGCACTTCAACAACATGTCTTACTGGTAAGCAGGAGCCACAGCACCAAGCCCTGTGGCTCTAGATGGTGGCACACCCAGTGGGTTCGGTGTTTTCCCTTGCAAAGAGCTTAAAAGGCAAGGAGGAGCTGCTGCTTCTAGTCCTTCGGGAGTCCTGTGGGCACTAAGCATGAACAAGGGCAGGGACAGGATGGAGCTCATTGGAAGTGGCCCAGAGGGCTTATTGCAGAGGCTCAGCATGAACGAGTGGCAGGATCAATTAGTCATGTCTGCCATAGCTGGTCGGGGGTTGCTGGGGCACTGCACACACTGACCATGCCAGATGGAACAGTTAGCAAAAGACTGGGCTCTGTTAGCCTTTAATTCTTAGAGCAAAATGAATCCTGACAATGTGTTTATAATTCAGAAGTCAGAACTTTTGGCTCTTTGAGATGTGATTCTAAGTTCCCACAGCATCTTGGCATCAAACAGAGCAAGTCAGAGCAAGGCACAAGTGCTGAGATTGGTACTGTACAAGTGAGACTGGTATGGCACAAGTGAGACTGGCTGGCAAAAGTAGCCTCTTAAGTCAAGAACCAGCTGGTCTTCCCAAGTTAATCCTGGGCACACGTGAGGAACTGTCCCAGCCCCAGTGGTGCTCAGCTGGCACTTGCTACAGAAGGCTCTGCCTTGATCCTCCTGAACCTCCACCTACAGAAACAGAGGCCCCTATTGGTGGTGCTTTCTTTGTGTCTTATGTCTGTCCCTGTGGTGCTGTGAGCTCCTTGAGAGCAGAGACAAGGGCCTCACAAGCACTGGGTATTCACCAGGTGTGACCTCATGGCTGCTGGTGTGGGGGAGGTGCAGGTCCCCTCTCCAACAGAACCACCTGGGGCCTGTAGGAATAGTGGTCAGCTGAGCTGTTTCCTCTTTTTCTCTTGGTCCATGCAGGGTCCGGTCAATAATCATGTTACAGGAAAAGGCCCAGGACAGGGAGCGGCTGCTGTTGAAGTTCATCAAGATCATGAAGGTAACAGAGGCTGAGCCTTCCCCAGAGCACCCCCTGCAGGCACTGCAGGGGACCTGGAACCTGCTCCCTGCCACCTGCTCTCAGCAGCTGCACCTCTCTCCACAGCACTTACGGAAACTGAATAACTTTAACTCCTACCTGGCCATTCTCTCAGCACTGGACTCAGCACCCATCCGCAGGCTGGAGTGGCAGAAACAGACCTCAGAGGTAAGTGGCCTTTGTGACATGAGTAGGAAACAAGCTAGCCCTTGGTTGACAGCTGTGGCAGAATGTGCTCAGACTGGCGTGGGTGCTGCCACCAACCTGTTGTGTGGCCAGGACAGCTGCCCACCCTGCCTCAGCTTCCTTTCTCTGATCCACTCACCATGTTCTGGGGGTCTTCAAGGTTGGTTCTGAGGCTATCATGTCATGGCATCCTGTTGCTGCCCCCCAAGCCTATCCCTGGACCCCAGCTTCACCTTGATCCTTCCTTGGCCTGTCCTTCTGAACAGGTCATTCTGGGAGCAGCTGACATCCTATAGGGTGGGTTTCTGCAGGGTGAGTGCTGAAAGGAGACAGATGGGCTATGGGGCAAGCTCCTGGACCAGTGAGCTAATCTGGAGGAAATATCCTGCATGCCCCCACCACAGGGGAGGAAGAGCTTCCTAAGAAGAGAAGAAAATTTCCATCCAAAGGGACAGAGCCCAGCACAGCCTGGGGGCAGGGGGGTGGTGTCCTCAGGGACCAGGACCAAGTTTAGGATGGCCACATTAGGAGAAGGGGGCCAACTGTAGATGATGAAGACCTCAAGAGGCCCGGTGAGGAACTGGAATCTTTGTTGTTGTTATTGTTGTTTATATAGGGTCTTGCTCCATTGCCCAGGCTAGAATGCAGTGACATCATTATAAATCACTGCAACTTCAAATTCTCAAACTCCTGCATTCGAGGGTTCCTTCTGCCTCCACCTCCCTAGTAGCTGAAACTATAGGCATGTGCCACCACACCTGGCTAATTTTTATATTTTTTGTAAAGATGAGGGTCTCACTATGTTGCTCTGACTGGTCTGAAATTCTTGGTCTCTAGTAATCCTCCTGCTTCAGGCTCCCCAAGTGCTAGCATTACAGGCGTGAGCCTCCACACCTGACCTGGAATTAAACCTTTATCCCTGTGTGAAGAGATGTTCTTGATAAGGGCACCAGAGCCCACAGCTTTGAGTGTCAGCCAGGTCACCTGGGGGCCTCTCACTCAGTGCACATAAAGGGACAATGTGGAACAGTGTTGCAGGAGATTCAGCCCAGTGACTCAAGAATACCAGAGAGAGCCTGAGGAGTTAGGGAGGCTTCCTGGAGGATGTGACACTTCAGGATGAGACAAGAGAAGAGCATTCTGAGCAGGGAGCAGGGTTGACTGAGTTTCCTAGGCAAGAACCTCACAAAAAGATTCCAATTCTTTACCAGGAGTTGGAGTGCAGGGATGAGAAGCAGCTCAGCCCTGCTGGAGCTGGAGGTCACAAGCCGTCCCTGATTGTACCTCCATTGTGGTGAGAGCAAAGGCAGCTCTGAGAAGGAGTGACTTGGTTCAGTGCATGTTTTAGGAGCAGAGGCCCCATCTTGCAGGGTCCTGCATACAGAACTGGGTGCTCAGGGCTAAGTTTTGTTGTTGTTTTTTTTTGTTTTGTTTTGTTTTTTTGAGATGGAGCCTCAAGCTGTTGCCCTGATAGAGTGCTATGGCATCACAGCTCACAGCAACCTCCGCCTCCTGGGCTCAAGCGAGTCTCCTGCCTCCACCTCCCAAGTAGCTGGGACTACAGGTACCCGCCACAGTGCCTGGCTATTTTTTGGTTGCAGCCATCATTGTTGTTTGGCAGGACCGGGCTGGATTCGAACCCGCCAGCTCAGGTGTACTTGGCTGGTGCCTTAGCCACTTGAGCCAAAGGCTCTGAGCCACTCAGGGCTAATTTTACCAAGCACAAGCCCTGTGGGGTGATAGGCCTGCAGTTCCCCTGTGACTGGGGTTTGGCTGGTTTAAAAAGACTAAACTGGGCTCAGGACCTGTAGCTCAGTGGCTAGGGCACCAGCCCTGGAACTGGCAGGTTCAAATCCAGCCCGGGCCTGCCAAACAACGAGAACTAGAACCAAAAAATAGCCGGGCATTGTTGCAGGCACCTGTAGTCCCACCTACTTGGTAGGCTGAGGTAAGAGAATGGCTTAAACCAGAGTTTGAGGTTGCTGTGAACTGTAGTAGCATGGCACTCTACTGAGGGCAACATAATGAAACTGTCTCAAAAATAAAATAAGATAAAAAATAAAAAGACTAGGCAGCGCCTGTGGCTCAAAGGAGTAGGGCACTGGCCCCATATGCCAGAGGTGGCGGGTTCAAACTCAGCCCAGGCCAAAAAAAACTGCAAAAAATAAAAATAAAAAGACTAAACTCTCCCAGCCAGAGACAAGGGTCCATGTTGTAGGTGCCCTGTCCATGTGGACAGAGGGGAGCAGACAAGTTGGGCAGCACAGAGGGCCAGGCTCTGCCCCTGGCAGTGTTCCCCCGCTCATAACCCCTGCCCTGTCCTGCAGGGCCTGGCTGAGTACTGCACGCTCATTGACAGCTCGTCCTCCTTCCGGGCCTACCGGGCTGCCCTCTCGGAGGTGGAGCCTCCATGCATCCCGTACCTGTGAGTAGCACCCTGGCCCTTTGCCTCTCACCTGCTCTGAGGAAAATATTTTCTCAGAAAAATCTTCATGTAGGGTTTCCAGCTCTGACATTTGTGTGAATGCTTCTGTTTTGCTTTTCACTTCTAACTGTAAAAGTAAAATACGCTCCTCATAGCAGAAGACGGGGTCAAGAATAAAAGTTCTCCTTCCCCTTCTCCCAGCCGCCCTCCTGCTGCATTCTGTAGCTGCCAGTGAGTGCGTGCAGGCACGCTGGTGACAGACATGTGGCCTTCATGCCCAGGCCACATCTAGAACCACCTCACAGGCGGCCACTCCAGGACCCCTGAAAGCACTTTTTGTGAACAAGTCCAGGAAGTGCTTCCCGAGTACACATGTTGGGTGGAGGAAATAGGTTCCATAGAAAGAGAAAATGGAAGAAAATCAAAGCCACACAGGTTTCTTTGATTATCAGACCCTATAATACATCACAAGACATTGGGAGTCTCCAGAAGGAAACAGAAGACTCGGCAGTGTCCGGGGGCCAGGTTGGGGCTGCCCTCATGGCCTTCACCTGCAGGGACACAGGTCCCGCAGTCTCACCTCCTACCTTCCTGCCCTCACTCAGTGCCTGGTGCTTTCCCCTCACAGACCCACCTCGGGGCCCTACAGCAAGTTCTCCCTGAGTCCCCCATCTTTTCTCCTGTAGTATTAGGGGCTCTGTATTCAGAAACATCTGTTAACACAGGGTCTTTACCCCTCATATTTGGGATTTGGTTTGGGGGTTTTTCCTGCTCATTATTAACACCAGCAACCAACAGTTCTGCTCACACGCTGCTGCACACAGCTCACTGGCAGTCCCTCCTCAGGCTCGGGTGGGATGTCCAGGCCCTGAGCTGGCTTCCAAGGGATCCAGAGATGGCGAGGCGGGAAGTGGCTCCAGAGGGAACAAACATCCAGAGTCATCTTCAGTTTGCTTCGAGGTTTTGGTGGCTGCATGGCCAGAGCTGGGTGAACTGGCTGCCTTGGGCGTTGCTCTCCGCCACAGTGACAGGGCTTTTTACTGTCCTCCCAGGGGGCTGATCCTACAGGACCTGACCTTCGTCCACCTGGGAAACCCAGACTACATCGACGGGAAGGTGAACTTCTCCAAGCGATGGCAGCAGTTCAATATCCTGGACAGTATGCGGTGCTTCCAGCAGGCGTGAGTGCCCTGCCGGGCTGGCGGGTCTGAGTCCTCCCAGATGCCAGGAGAGACCCCAGGGGCCCTGAGCAGAGGGGCAGGCCACAGAGGACCAAGTGACCCTCCCCTCCATCTGTTGGTCTGTTTTTATCAGGATGACATGAGAAAGTCCATGCCTGGCCCTGGGCTTAAGCCTAGTGATGCCACCAGCCTGTCTTCCCATCTCACACACCAGGAAGCTGGTACCCACCTTGCTGTGAGGAGAAAGCTGGCAAACGTGGGCCTGCCTGAGCTTGGGGCTGTGGAGGGGGAAGGGGTGCCTAGGGCACCACAGAGGGGACCAGGCTTCTGTAGCCGTCGCTGTGGGCACCAGGCTCACCCCATGTGCTAGGGTGCTGGCTCTTAGCACTGGCATCCTCCACTGTCCCAGGGGGTAATAGCAGCCCATCAGTTTGTTGTGAGGGATGGCCCACATGATGCCCACACTGGCCCTTACAGCCTGCCTCCTGTCCCCTGCACAGGCATTATGACATCCGGAGAAACGATGACATCATAAATTTCTTCAATGACTTCAGTGACCACCTGGCTGAGGAGGCCCTATGGGAACTCTCTCTGAAAATCAAACCCAGGAACATAACAAGGAGAAAAACAGACCGGGAAGAGAAGACCTAGAAGAAGGCTCCAGATAGAGACCCGTGCTCAGGGCACAGAGTGGCCACAGCTGGGGCACTGGGGACCCATCGGGAGCTGCACAAGTCCCGGCCCCTCAGGCCTGGCCCAGCGGGCACTGCCGCCAGCAGCTTCCTGCCTCCCTCCCTGGGGAGCAGACCCGAGTGAGTGCGTGGAGCCAGAGGCAGGCCTACTGCTGATGGCCATGGTCTCCTGGGTGGATTTTGTTTTCTGCTTTCACTCCTATCTTTCCCCTCTCACCTTCTGTCCCACCCACTCCCCTGCAGCCTGGGAGCAGCAGGGATGTCATCAGCAAACAGCGGGGGAGTGGAGGCCTGAGGCCTCTGAGTTGCTGCAGGCCCCTTGCACTTCCCATTTCTTGCCTCTTAGATGTAGAGGCCGGTGTGAGTCGTTCATCTGGCCCAGGAAGGTACAGCAGGCACCTCAACCACCCTGTGACTGGCACTCCTGGTCATGGTACTGGTGCCCACAGGGCCTCCCTTGTTGCCCAGTCACCCCCCACCCCAGTGGCCAGGCCCCTCCCCACACCACCTGGTGCTCTGGGGAGCTGGAAGAGGAGTATGAAGGGAGGGAGGGACATGATTAGACAGTTGTTGCTGGGAGTCTTAGAGTTTAACCTTATCTAAAGTGGTGCCAGAGCTGAACTGGTGGGGGCTGACTCCGAGGGAGTGGAGGAGCTGTTTTGTCTGGGAGAAGCCAGTGGCGCTGCCCTACCCTGCCCTGTCGTTTGCTGTGTGCCTTAAACCTTATCTCCTGCCTGCCCCATCTCCAGTTTCCCCTCTACTGTGCCCATCCTGGGGCCTAGCCAGGCACCTCCTCTGGCTCTTAAGACCTCTCTGCCAGTGCTGTCAGTGTCCCCTGGGAAGGGCAGGTGTCCCAGAAAGGCCCAGCAGGCAGGCCCTGGGGTGCAGGGAGGATGGGGGTTTAGCTGCAGAGATGCTCCTGAGGCTGGGCAGCACAGGCTCTTTCTTCTACTGAAAGTGTCTTTGGAAGCAGGTACTTCTCTATCCTCCTTAAAAACCCTGCTGAGGTTGACAATCTGGGGCAAGGTTTGCAGAGGTGTTCAGCAAACAAGTTCCCACTGGAACCTCCTGAGACCAGCCTGGCCCTGGAGGGGCACCCCTCCCTGCCCAGGCTTGTTTTGCATCACGAGCCCTCCTTTCTGGGCATGTGAATCCCAGGCTCCAACTGTGCTTACTCAGCCTGGTTTCAGCCGGGGCTGGGTTTGAACCCACCACCTCCGGTATAGGGGGGCAGTGCCCTACTCCTTTGAGCCACAGGCGCTGCCCATATTTAGATTTTTTAAACAACCATGTCACTCTGAGTCCTTCATGAGTCTTCAATAGCATTTATCAAGAAGAAAATCGAGGCTGCTTTTTCCTCTTTTGTGTTTGTCCTGTACATACATAGAGGGAGGGCACCCTCTGGCAGCAGCCCTGTCGGGCGGCGGGGACCTGCCACCTCATTATTTAAGGAGCGTGTGTGTAGCCGCTGGTTATTAACAGTGTTGTGTGTGGGCTGGGTTTTTAGTTTGTTCCTCTTCTTTAAGCCCCTTCATTGCATCTTTGCCCCCTGCTCCCTCCCTCGCCTAGCTCTATTGAAAGCTGCTTTGCGTGTGTGGGCCGCTGTGCACACTGGCCCTGGGGTTGTGTGAACTGAAATTCTCCCCATGTCACGAGAGCCCCACACAGACCCTCTGTGGCATGAACCAGAAACCCAGCCTGCACCCCCAGCAGCAGGAGCAGACCCTTGTTTTCAGGCATGAGCTGGACAAAGGGGTGGAGGCTCTCTTCACCTTCCCTGAATTCGGAATAGAACCCTGTGCCCATTCCCAGAGTGCCCAAGCATCTTCCTGGGAGCCATGAGCAGAAGGGTCCCAGCAGGTGGGCAGTGCCAGGTGACCCCTTGAGTGAGGACGGTGAGGTGCAATGTGTGTCTTTAACTTATTGGCTGACGGGCGCCTCCCCAGCTCTGGTCACTGCAAGTCTTGCGCTCAGAGCTGCAGGCTGGCTATGACTTTGGCCTGCTGCCACCCACCCCGAGGGGGGTGGTTGTGGGAATCATCTTCACGGACAGGTGGAGGATTCAGTCCAGTTCTCACCCCCACTATGGGTGGAGCCAGGCAGGAGGCAGGCACGCGCTACGCGCTGACTGCCCGCAACACAGCGTCCCATTGTAATATATCCCCAACTAACCAGGCCAATGGTGGCATCTTCCTGCAGACATTTCAAATGTGTAACTTTTATACAGAAAAAATAAAAGAGACGAAAGCTGTCTGAGGCCGGGTCTGCACTGCGTGCTGTGTGTGCTAATGAAATGAGGGCTGCTTCCGACGGGTCCCTCTCGCAGGCAGGGCTGCAGGGCAGAGGAGCATCATTGGTCTCAGTCCCCAGAGCTGCTGCTGCTGCTGAGGTCATTCTGGCTGAGTGGAATAAATGTCACTACATCAGCTCCTCTCTAGAACTTTCTCTACAGGTCCTTTGCCCCAGAAGCATTCAAACGGACTAGAACACATGTACCCTAGAAGTGGGTCCACACACAGGAGCACCGGGGCCTGGAACTGCCGCTCACTGCCTAGACACATGGTCTCTGACGTGTGTCCCCCTCTCACCCACCAGGCCATGCTCAGAGGCTCAGCCTCAGCAGTCTCTGCACATACACAGACTGAATGAGGAGGCCCCGAGGATTCTAGTCCCTTTCTGCCCTGTGTCCCCTCCTCACCCTTGCTGCACTGTTCTCCCAGAGCCATTTCACTTGCCAGTCAACCAACCTGCACCCCTCGCTTTTCTCAGCACCTTTACTGCAGTGAGACCAGTCGCCCAGGGGATGACAGGAGGCCAGGGCAAGCCCTGTGTTTGGCCAGGTTACCTGTTCCAGTAGGAGGTGTGTGTGAGGCCACCTGGAAAAGCTGGGGGCACCTCTGTATATGGGGGGTGCAGAGACCCACAGACATCAGAACCTAGCCAGGAAAAGGGGCATCTCGCCCCAAAAGGCAGGCACTCAAGCCTCCCTTTGAAGGAAGGGGACAACTATTCTGGACTGAACACAGTGATGGTCTGGCAGAGGGACCTCTACTCCAAGCAAGTCCTCCATTCTCCCTGCTGTTCGCTAAGTACCTAGTACAGTGGTTCTCAACCTTCCTAATGCCGCAGCCCTTTAATACAGTTCCTGTGGGTCGTGACCCACAGGTTGAGAACCGCTTACCTAGTACAAGCCAGGTGTTGTCAGGGACTTCACATTAACAAGGGCCTGAGGCTTGTCCATTGGGGCAGCCCCACCAGGAGGACTGCTGCGTTCAGACCTCTAGATTAGTGATCTGGATGCTGGCCCTGCTGGGGCAAAGCTGGACTTCTGGGATACGATGGCTGGTTGGTGTTACCCCCAGTGGGGTGAGAGGCCCCAGCCTTCATTCAGACCCTCCCCTCATTCACCCATTCATTTACGGGGGCACATTATTGAAGGCAGGGCTGGGCTTGGGCCATTTGAGTCTCGCATTTGTTGGCAACAAGCTACAAAGGGTTCATATCCTGACTCTGTGGCCAGTAGGGTAGAGGACCTTGGGTATGCAATTTTCTCTGCTTCCCAGGTTCCCAGCTGGAAGTGGGGGCAATAACAGTCTGCCTCATAAGTTCTTGAGAGGTTTCAGTGAGTTCATACCTGGAACAGGGTTCCAGGAGCATTTCGTAGGCACCGAGCACTCTGCAGACTACTCTGCCTCATTCAGGACTCTCATCTGAAAACAGACCAAAGAACATTACAGCCATAATGAGGGACAACTGCAGGGAAGTGGCACCTGACACTGAAGAGATTAAATACGGCTCGAAGTCCACCTGTAAACATCAGAGCCGGGTGCCAAAATTAAATACAGCTCCGAGTCCATCGTAAACATCAGCGCTGGACAGTCACTTGTGCCAAGCAGGTAATTTTAATCCTACACAGACTCCCCTGGAGAGGAGAGATAGGACAACACTTCTTAACTCATTTTATGAAGGTAATATAACAACATCCCACGCAGACAAGGATGGTACACTATAATTATAAGTCGGTCTAGTTGATGAATAGGCATAACTTGCAAGGTCATCTTAGCAACCCTAGAGCAGCAATACATAAAATGAGTACTTCCTGACCAGAGCGACTTATCTGGGGGATACAGGCGCCGGCCCCATATACCGAGGGTGGTGGGTTTGAAACTGGGCCCAGCCAAACTGCAACAAAAAAATAGCCGGACCTTGTGGCGGGCGCCTGTAGTCCCAGCTACTCGTGAAGCTGAGGCAAGAGAATGGCCTAAGCCCAAGACCTGGAGGTTGCTGACGCCATGGCACACTACCAAGGGCGACAAAGTAAGACTCTGTCTCTAAAAAAAATTAATAAATAAAAGTACTCCATAGGGAATCCCAACAGAATTTTATGTAGCCCTTGACTACAGTTTATTCTAAAATGTCTTAAGAATTTCCACTCCGGCAATGGCAGACCAGGTGATTTAGACCAGCTCTCCTGCTAAGAAAGCTAGATAAACTATTTTAAAGTCCTGCCTGAAGTCATCAGCCTCAAGAGAATGACTTACTGGGCCAGGATTCAAGAAGAGACAGGCCAGGAGGCAAGGCTAACATTCAGAGCCACATTGTGCAAAGGGTGCTGGACAGTCGCGGGGGCGCTGGGTGGGAAACAGCAGCAGTCCAGACAAAAGGTGGATTTAAAGGGGGGGGGAAGGGGCATCCTGAACTCAATGGACTTTGAGTGGAAACCTCAAGGAGGTGCCCTCCAGATGGAAGGATGATCTATGACACGTATGTTGGCCCCAAAGGACTGAGCTAGCATCAACTCATCTGGATCCTGAAAATGAATTAAAACAGCTCTGGACTGGGTGGCGCCTGTGGCTCAGTGAGTAGGGCGCCGGCCCCATATACCAAGGGTGGCAGGTTCCAACCCAGCCTGGGACAAACTGCAACCAAAAAATAGCCAGGCGTTGTGACAGGCGCCTGTAGTCCCAGCTGCTTGGGAGGCTGAGGCAGGAGAATCGCGTAAGCCCAACGTCATGGCACTCTACGGAGGGCGGTAAAGTGAGACTCTGTCTCTATGAAAAAAAAAAAAAAAACAGCTCTAGCACCCCAGGCACCTGCCAGAAATAGGCAGAGTCTAGTTGGAGGAGGTTAATGTCATTCTGGGTCTCAAATTATTTAATTTTTCACATAGAGTAAAAAATAACCAGGGATGTAAGCGCGAACCAGGAAACCACAGAAGCAACTGCCAGACTCAGCTGGGATTCAGAGTTACAGATGTGGACGTGAAAACACAATGCTTATGTCCTGGAAGGAAGATGCTGAGAACTTGGGCAAATCATTGGAAATTACAAATAGGAAAAATGAAAATCCTGAGGCAGAAAATGAGTTAGCTTGTACAAAGAACTTGATGGCTGTAACGGCAAAATGAGTGAAGTGGGGGCAGGTCAGAAGCTACAAGATGAAGCACCAAGAGACAGGACAGGCTGGAGGCGACACAGGAGAGAGAGGCCACAGGCATCACGGCTGTAGCACAAGAGACAGGAAAGCAGGAACGAGTGGCCAAAGGGTGCATCAGTGTTCACAATAGCAGCATTCATGATGGCCAAAAAGCAGAAATGGTCCAAATGCCTGCAGGTGGATTGCCTGAGCTCACAGGTTCGAGACAAGCCTGAACCAGAGCGAGACTCCATCTCTAAAAAGACCCAGGTGTTGTTGTGGGCACCTGTAGTCCCAGTTATTTGGGAGGCTGAGACCAGAGAATTGATTGCTTGAGCCCAAGAGTCTGAGGTTGCTGTGAGCTATGACACTACGGCACTCTACCAAGGGTAACAAAGTGAGACTCTATCTCAAAAAAAAAACAAAAAACCTTATAACTCCCAAGTGGGATAATTAAAAGGAAATATGCACAATGAGGTTAACACCTAAGACAAAAAGATTATCTTTAAGCAACGGTAGGAAAAAAAGACACGTTACCTTTACAGAAGCAATAATTAGACTCCTCAGCAGGCCAGGTACAGTGGCCCATACCTGTAATCCTAGCACTCTAGAGGCCAAGGTGGGTGGATTGCTTGAGCTCAGAAATTCAAGACCAGCCTGAGCAAGAGTGATACCCCATCTCTACTAAGAATAGAAAAACTAGCCAGGCGTTGTGGCAGGTGCCTGTGGTCCCAGCTACTCGGGAAGCTGAAGCAAGATAATCGCTTAAGCCCAAGAGTTTGAGGTTGCTATGAGCTGTGAGGTCACGGCACTCGACACAGTGAGACTCTGTCTTGAAAAAAGAAAGAAAAGGGTGGCTTCTGTGGCTCAAAGGAGTAGGGCACCAGCCCCATATGCTGGAGGTGGCGGGTTCAAACCCAGCCCCAGCCAGAAACTGCAAAAAAAAAAAAAAAAAAAGACTAAACAATGCCCCTAAAGGGAAATAATCCCAATGGGAAGCTATGCAATAGAGTAACAGAAAGTGCAAATATGTGGATCAATGAGCACTAATTGTACAAAACAACAACAAAATGCCTGGGGCTTAAGGTAGAATTAAAATACAGAACCATGGCATGTGATTCAGGGAGGGGATAAAATGGAGTCAGCCTATTCTTGAATCGTCTGAGAAGATAAACGTAGTAAAAACATGAGGTTGTGAGAAGACTAGAATGCCAGGGGTAATCTCTAAAGAAGCCACTAAGAGAACAGCAAAAGACTATATAGGGCAGCGCCTGTGGCTCAGAGGGGTAGGGCGCTGGCTCCATATGCCGGAGGTGGTGGGTTCAAACCCAGCCCCGGCCAGAACTGCAAAAAAAAAAAAAAAAAAAACCCACTATAATATAATTGCCAAGCTGATAATAGGAAGAAATGGAATCATAAAATACTACGAAAAAGAAGACAAGAAAGGCCAGTGAAAGCCCAGTGGTGGTAGGAAGTAGAAAGCAGTGACAGTGATATAGCTCCCGCCACCAGGAAAAAACTACTAAATGCCCCAGGTGGAAGACAGGCTGACAGATTATTGTTAAAAATCAGTGTGCTAATGAATTCCTGTACTGCACACAGCACCAAGGCCTGTGCCATATTTTGCACTGTTTTTTCCCTCCAGTAACCAGCGCCACTGCTAAGGGGCGGATGGGAGGGTAGCACATCCAGTGCGGACTCGCTGGACGAAGGGATGAGTCAGTCCGGGGTGGGGCAGAGCAGGACAGCAAGAGATTTCATCATGCTACTGAACTTAACTGATGAAGTGTTTATCTCTTGAGATTTTCCATTTAGTATTTTGGAGCTGCTGTTGACTTCAGGTAACTGAAAACTTGGGAATCGAAACCACGACAAGGCAGGACTGCTGTAAATAAGAGACTTCACCACGTTTATTGTAAAACTCAGCGTTGTGAAGATTAGTTATTGTCTCCATATGAATCCACAGACTTAATCACAGTCACAATCCAACCTTTGTGTATGTGAAAATTGACAATTCTAAAATTTGCTGTAAATACAAATGATTGTAAATGGCCAAAACACTTAACGACAGCGGGAGGGCTTGACCCACCCACAATCAAGACTCAACTTCAAGTTCCACAACGAAATATGATTGTGGCCTCTAGAACCTATTCCAGGTGAGCGGCTGATTAAGTATGAACAAGCCGGCAGTAGGGGAATTTTTCTTAAGCCATGGAGAGCACTACTGACGGGGAAAAGGTAAGTTTGACTACATTAAAACAGACGCTATTTTCAGCAGATGACACTATTAGGAGTGAAAAGGGACGTTACAAAGGGAAGAAGGATGTTTGCAATACTGCATTTAACATAGGATTCATACCCAAAATCCACAAAGAGCTTCTCCAAATCAACACGGAAGACAGAATCCGCATAAAAAACAGGCGGGACACTTGAACAGGCACATCATAAAAAGAGACATCCAAATAGCTGATAATGTGATTAAAGCTCAACATTAGTCATCAGAGAAATGCAAATTAATACCACACTAAAATGCCACAACACACACTCACCAAGAGTTAAAACCTAAAAGACTGACAAATAGGCTGGGCGCCTGTGGCTCAAGTAGCTAAGGCACCCGCCACATACTGAGCTGGTGGGTTCGATTCCAGCCTGGGGCCCGCCAAACAACAAGGATGGCTGCAACCAAAAAATAGCCGGTCGTTGTGGCGGGCGCCTGTAGTCCCAGCTACTTGGGAGGTGGAGGCAGGAAAATTGCTTGAGCCCAGGAGTTGGAGGTTGCTGTGAGCTGTGACGCCACAGCACTCTACCAAGGGCAACACAGTGAGGCTGTCTCAAAAAAAAAAAAAAAAAAAAAAAGACTGACAAATATTGGAGGTTGGTGAGGATGAGGAGCCACTGGAACACTGGTCTGCTGCTGGAGGGAATTCCAGACGGGGCAACCACTTTGGAGAGCAGTTGGGCAGCATCTCGTTGGGCTTCTTCCCTTACCCGGACTGGAGTGTAGCGGCATAATCGCTGTAACCTCCAACTCCGGGCCTTACACAATCCTCCCACCTCCCAAATTGTGGGGATCACAGGAACAAGCCACCACATCAGGCCTTTTCCAGTTTTCATGCTACAAATCGCACTTCCCTGTTTTTTGCATTAGCTGGAATTTCACAACGATGCTGAATATAAAGGGAGCGTCCACAGCGCGACCCTGGTTTCGATGCTTTTTAATTTAATAATTTCTCACTTAACTTGCTGTTGGTTTGACTGCCACCTTCAGCATCACCTGGGAATATCAGAAATGCAGACTCAGGCCCTGCTTTCGGAACCAGAAGCCAAACCCCATCTGCAATTCCCCAGGTAATTTGTGTGCGCTCGGCAGTTTAAGGAGCACTTATCTAAAGACTGTCACCATGCCTGCTGGATTCTATCAAAAATGTTGGCATCTATCGATCCCTAAAAAGATTCCTCCTCCTTTTTTGTGTGGTTATCATGCATTTTAATTGTAACTCTGGACCAGCCCTTGTCCTGGAACAGGGGCCACCTCACTGCCCCCAAGCTGCTCAGCACTTACTTCCTCACTCCCAGGTCTCCAGACCCCCAAGGGGCTCCCACCCCAGGGCTAGGACAGCACACAGGCTGCCCAGACAGCACCTGACTGGATTCAAGCTGTGGGGCTTTTACGGCTCAGCCAGGGGCCCCCTTCCTCTCTACAGGCTGCTTTGAATCTTGTTTAAATGAAGCATCCTCAAGACTAAAGCTAACCGGCCTGGGGTGCCAGGTGTCTGATACAAGGGTGCCCATGTGCAACCCCCAAGTCAGGGTGGCTATTGCTGAATGGGAGCCCAGCTGATCCTCCAGCTGTGGGGAGTAGAGACAGGGAGAATGAGCAACAGCTCAGGTGGGGCAAGGCAGAAGCTGAAAAACTCGCTGAGAGAGCCGTAAGCGGAAGCCCAGCAGCAGGAGGGGAGAAGGTTCTCATTAAGCTGCCCAGAGAAGGGGTGCAGGGAGCAGCAGGACAGCTCAGCCGAGCTGCAGAGGGTGAGCTAGGGCTGCCCCGAGTGCCAGCAGCACGTCAGAGGGGCAGCCAGGGAGCCCTGCAGCCCAGCTGTGGACAGATGTTGCCACTTGCTCTGGAAGTCAGGAAGTAGCCGTGTCCCCAAAATAGCAACATGAAGCTCTGTTGTTGTCGCTGTGGACCAAACACAGCCCCCGGATTTCTGGACAAGGGGTCAGCATGAGAGGACCCGTCTCCTGTGTGGGGCGGGGGTGCAGGAACTACTAGGCAGAGACGAGGGGGTGGCTCCTGTCCGCACCGGCAACCGAATCACACGAAGTCCCTGGGGTAGAGGTGGGAGAGCCCAGGGCTGGTGATGTCCTTCCAGATGGCTCTGCAGACAGTGAGGGCTTTGGTTCTTCTGATGGACTCTGAGGGTTATAAAGGTGAAGGCCGGATTCCCAGGAAGACCTTGGAGAAGGCACCTGGACCACGGCCCTCGGAGGCCCCTGTCCCACGGCTGGTCTGGGTCACCCCACATGAGGGCACTGCTGGAAGCCTCACTGGGCCACCTGTGGGGGCTGAGGTCCAACCACAAGTCTGCTGAGGGCTGCTGGGTCCCCTCTGTAGGCAACAGCTGGCCACTGGCAGGGTTCAAAATCCACAGAAAAGGTCTGACTGGTTACCCCTGGGCACGCAGCCATCCCCACAGGAGCCACAGCCTCAGGTGAGGTAGAGTGCCACGACCACGTAGATGACCCAGCTGGTGGACACAAAGACCCCAAAGAGCAGGCTAAACAGAACCAGCGAGCGAGCCTTCCGTGAGGCCTCCTCCGCCTGCGCCAGGTCGCCCCTGCCCAGGGCTGCGCGGGTCTGCAACGAGATGGGGGCGGTCAGCAGCTAGGGGTCCCCACGCCCCTAGTGCAGTCCTGTCAGGGCAGGGCTTCATTCTGCAGACTGGATAACCCACCCTGAGAAGCTCAAGACCTGCCAGGCCCATGGCTCCTAAGGAGTGACGGTGATGGTTGCCCACTCCCAGGTGCTCAACCTGGCAGGCACTGATGACCATGAGGACAGCAACCTTGAGATTGTGCCCACTTTGCAGATGTGGAAGCAAAGCTCAGAGAGGTTAAGTGACCTGTTCTGGGCTACACAGCTAGTGGTGGAGCAGATTACACAGGCAGCCCAGGACAGCTCTGAGCTGTTCTGGAGGCTGCCTTCTCCCTATGGCCCCGGCTCCGGTGGTAGAAGGAAGCCAGGGCCATATGGGTCAGCCCTGAGCACAGGCCCCCACAGGCTCGGTGCCACTGCTGACGCACACTGGCATTGCTGACTCCCCAGGGCCCAGCCCTGCGCCTGGCGTATAGTCAGGAGGAAGGAAGGGAGGGAAGGAAGGAAGGAGGGAGGAAGAGAGACAGAAGTAAAGGGAGGGAGGGAGGAAAGATGCTAGTGAGATGGTGGGAGGATGGGAGGCGAATACATAGATGGGTAAATAGAAGGGGGGGGAGGAACAGAAGAACAGAGGCTAGAGCCGTGGGAGGTGGGTGGGTGGAGGCTAGAGATGCTGGCAGGTGGTGGGTGGGAGGGTGGGTGGCCCAGTGGGCTGGCAGACAGGTAGCCAGATAGATGGTGAGATGGAGGTGAATGAACAGGCGCAGGAGTCAATGAGCAGACCCTTCCCCTCTAAAGACACCAGCCCCCCCCCTCCCCCCCGGGAAAGAACAGCTCAGGCCTCATCAGTCATCCACCCTTGCTGTGAATGGCTTTGGGTGAATTTCCTGGAGCATTGAGGAGTGGTAAGAGGCAGAGACAGCGGCGGGAGCAGGTGGCGATACAAGAGGGACACAGTGCTTGGCGCCTGTAGCTCAGCGGCAGGAGCAGGTGGCGATACAAGAGGGACACAGTGCTCGGCGCCTGTAGCTCAGCGGCAGGAGCAGGTGGCGATACAAGAGGGACACAGTGCTCGGAGCCTGTAGCTCAGCGGCTAAGGCGCCAGCCACATACGCCAGAGCTGGTGGGTTCAAATCCAGCCCAGGCCTGCCAAACAACAATGACAACTACAACCAAAAAATTGCCGGGTTTTGTGGCGGGCACCTGTAGTCCCAGCTACTTGAGAGGCTGAGGCAAGAGAATCACTTAACCCTAGGAGTTGGAGGTTGCTGTGAGCTGTGATGCCATGGCACTCTACCCAGGGCAACAGCTTGAGGCTCTGTCTCAAAAAAAAAAAAAAAAAGAGACAAGGGCACAGACCCCACAGACAACTGGGCACTGCCCTCCCAATTCCCACACCCCTCCTGAGGGACACCAGCCATCTTCTCCCTGAGAGAAGGGCTCTGTGTGCCCCACCTGTGGACCTCCAGCCTGGGTACCCGTGGCTGCATGCTGGAAGGGGCTGTGCCCAGGACCTGTGCCCCCCCCACCTACCTCATGGGAGTATACAATGGCGATGAGCCCCGTCAGCAGACAGCAGAAGAGGGTGGCCAGCACGGACTCCACCATGTAGTCCTTGGGCAAGGCCCTGTGCTCCACCGTGGGGGCGGCCTGCAAGCCAGTCACTGGGCTGTTGTACTGTGGAGGCAGAGCCACAGGCATGAGGGGCTGCCAGCCTCCAGACACCAGAACGAGGACAGCCAGGGCCCACCCAGTGAGGCTGCAAGTCCCCTGGGAGAGGATCAGAGCACCCCTTCTGCTCTCTCCCTCCCACCCACTGGTCATCAGCCTCCAGGAGGCCTCTGGGCTCTGCCCTCTACAGTGGGCTCAGTCCAGGGTCCAGCCACCACCTGCATCTCCAGTCCCAGCCCAGTGACCACTCCGCCTTGGGTGATCTCTCAAGAGGGCAGCCCAGGTTGGGTTGGTGTGTGTTGGTTGGTTGGTTGGTTTCAGGAAGATCTAATCAAGTCACCTCCTGCCCAAAGCCCCTGGGAGCCCTCACCCTGTATCCCGCTGTGCTACCCTCCCTTCCCCATTAAGCCAACAAACCCCCTCCTTCCCTCCACAACTGTGCTGTGGCCTCTGCCCAGAGCGCCCTGCCATCTCTCTGGCTGCAAGCTCCTATTCCCCCTTCCAGAACCCGCCTCAGGGGCCCCCACCCCCAGTAAGCCTCAGCTCCAGGCGGCACTGACTGGAAATGGAGTGACCCCAACGCCCTGTCCCTGGCCACCCTGGCCGCCCGGCACTCACCACCGGGAAGGGGAAGGCGGGCGCGGCGGGGTAGAGCGGCCCGGGCGGAGGGAAGGCTGCGGAGGGCGCGGGCGCGGCGGGGAACAGCACCGGCACCTGCGGGAAGGGCGGGTACAGCAGGTGCACCGCCTTGGGGTCGGGCGGTGCGTAGGGCGGCGGCTCCCCTACGAAGCCGATGGGGGGGACCCCGCTGGCCGCCGCCTTGGGCCCCAGCCTGGCCTCGCCAGCCATGGGGTCCTGGGCCGGGGGCTCCTCCGGATCCGGTTCGTTTCCCTCGCCGCCCACCGCCACCGCCGCCGCCGCCGCCGCGTCCTCGTCCTCACTGGGCCCGGCGGCCTCGTCCAGGGGCTGCGGGCGGCGCGGAAGCTGCGGGAGTGCTGGGGGCGTGGACGGTGCGGGGTTCCGGGAGTCCTCCGAGTGGCCAGGGCTGCCGCCCCCTTTCTCCTCCGGGCCTGGAGAGAAAGGACAGGGCCGTGACCAAGGGGGTCCTGGGGCGCCCGTAGCACAGTGGTTAGGGCGCCAGCCACATGCACCGTAGCTGGCAGGTTCAAACCCGGCCCAGGCCAGCAAACCAACAATGACAACTGCAACAAAAATATAGCTGAGCGTTGTGGAGGGCGCCTGTAGTCCCAGTTTCTTGGGAGGCTGAGGCGAGAGAATTGCTTAAGCTCGAGTTAGAGGTTGTTGTGAGCTATGACACCACAGTACTCTACCTAGGGCGACATAGTGAGACTGTCTCAAACAAAAAGCAAAAACAAAAACAAAAAACAAGGGGCTCCTCCGGAGGGACCCCACCCCCACCCCAGGCCCCTCCCAGACAACGCTGACCCTGGCCACCTGGGTACTGAGTGCCAGCCCTCTCCAGTTCATCAAATCTTCACCCTAAGGGCAATAATGTAGCAAGGAAGGTCAGGTGCAGAGGCTCATTCCTGTAATCCCAGCACTCTGGGAGGCAGAGAGCAGCCTGAGCTCTTTAGAGACCCCTGTCTCTAAAAATAGTTGGGCGTTGTGGCAGTGCCTGTAGTGACAGTTACTAGGCTAAGGCAAGAGAATAGCTTGAGCCCCTAGGGTTTGAGATTGCTGTGAGCTGTGATGCCAGGCACTCTATCAAGGGCGTCAAAGTGAGACTCTGTCTCAAAAAAAGAAAAAAAAAAAGCATAATAATGGGACAAGGACACAGAGGCCCAGAGGGGTGAGGTGCCCCCACCACCACCACCACACCACCAAAGAAACCCAGCTGTGCTGAGGTTGGGGCTGTATGTCGGCCCTGTGCTGGGAGTTAGCTATTTGGAGCCCCAGGCCCAGCTGTCACAGCTGATTGGACCAGAAAAGGATCAGCCCAGGGAAGCCCCTGATTGGGTGTTTCAGGTACCACTCCAACAGGGGGCACAGCCAATCAGATTCTTGGGTTGTGGGAGAGGGGTGGGGTACTCAGGAGCTCCCAGAGTCTAGCAACCAGACCCAGTTACTAATCTAGGGAAATGGTGGAGCCAGGAGGTCACTAGGGTCACAAAGGCACACAGAAAACAGAAACTGGAATGTGTAGAGCCCTGCAGCCAGGGCCCAGGGCCCCAAATTTGCCTGGCTGCCTTCCTCCCAACCCAGGCCTGGCCCCCAGCATCCACAGGTAAACACCTGAGCAGGACAGTGGTCCTGCAGGTGCCCTGCACCCCCTACCAGCTGAGCGCTGTGGGTCTCTGGCAGGGACCCAAGGACGGCCCTGGAAGAAAATCCTGGATAGCCTCCTCTGACCAGAGGTGGGGACCCTGAGACAGGGTCTGGCTTCAGAGGTTCATTTCCTAAGTGTCCTTAGGGTTACGGAAGGTAGAGAAATTATGGAAGGAGAGGTGAGACCCACACATGGGCCATGGGGGGGATAAGAGGGGCCTTTCTGAAACCCCCTACTCCCACCCCCATCCCCCACAGGGCTGGTGGATGGAATCAGAGGCCAGGGATCTTTGGGAGGGGTCCCAGTGGCAAGGAATACTGAGCCCCTGACAAATTCCTGCCCCAGTTCCATCCCCATCCCAGCAGCCAAGGGCTGACTCAGGGCCACTGCACCTCACAAACCTAGTGTTTATAACCCCCTCATCTTTACCTGTGACAGTCCCTCTATTTTTACACCCTTGTTTCTTGCTTTGCCCAATGGGACATTGACAAACATCTTGCAAGCACAAGCTTAAAAAACCTCTTTCTCAGCCTAGGCATAGTGGTTCATGCCTGTAATTCCAGCACTCTGGAAGGCCCTGTCAGGGGCCGTGCCCGGGCCCGGCACGCCCCTGAGTAACAACATCGCGCTGAGAGGAAGTACATCCCCTGCGGCTTTAATGATAAACAAGTTTAAGGAAGTAACCCTAATTGGCCCGGAGGCCGCATGCTGCGCT
>CAUYPK010120863.1:0-67506 GCA_963574355.1 Loris lydekkerianus
TTTTGGGTATATATTTTTATTTTTGAAATTTACTAGTGGCTGCTGCATTTTCCACCTTGGCTTATACTCGAGTCACTAAGTTTTCCCAGTTTTTAGGGTAAAATTAAGGGGGTCGGCTTATACTCGGGTCGGCTTATACTCAAGTGTATATGGTAAATTGCAAATTAGAATAAAGGAGAGAAGAAATTACCCAGAGTATAGATTTAAAAAAAAAGGAAGAGATTGAAAGAAAATTATGAAAAGTTGCAATAGATAATTATTAGAGTTCCTATAGCAGAGACTAGTGAGAATGAAGAAGAGAAAATAGCTGAGGAGATAACGACTGATAATTTTCTAGAACTAATAAAATACAAGAATTTTTAGATATTTTTCTGCCTAGTAGAACAACTTCTACTAGGCAGAAAAAATAAAAATAAATCCAGATCTGGACAGTTTGTTTTGAAATTGCATAATATGAAAGATGCAGAGAAGGCTTGGGGAAAAAAAAAAAAAAAAAAAAAAAGCCCAGAAAGGAAAGACAGATTGCCTGCAAAGGGAAAATTAGAATGCTAGCAGACTTGTCAACAACGGCAATGGAAGCCAAAATAAGAGCAGTGATACTCAAAGTGCTAAGAGACAACAACTGACAACTGAAAATTGTGTACCTAGGAAATCATTTTTCAAAGGGGAAAATAAAGTCAAGTACAAGATACACTAAAAAGTTAAGTGAGAACCAAGATGAACAATGCAGACAAGGAGTTTGATGGCATTTCAAGAAAGGGAACAATCTGTTTGAATTGTGAAAGTCCTTAGGTGAAGCTCGAGCTCTGTCCATCATGACTGATGGATTTAGAGATTAAGAGGTAGTGTCAGCTATTCTTCCAGTGATTATTAAGAAACATCCATGTTGCTTGGCACCCTGAGCACAGTGGTTATGGCGCCAGCCACATACAGTGAGGGTGGTGGGTTCGAACCCAGCCCGGTCCAGCTAAACGACAATGACAACTGCAACAAAAAATAGCTGGGCGTTGTGGCGGGTGCCTATAGTCCCAGCTACTTGGGAAGGTGAGGCAAGAGAATCACTTAAGCCCAAGTTTGAGGTTGCTGTGAGCTGTGACGCCACTGCACTCTACTGAGGGCAACATTGTGAGACTCCGTCTCAAAAAAAAAAAAAAGAAACATCCATGTAAACCCAAAGGGACAGGTAGTAAAGCAGATTCTTGCATCTATGTGAAACTGAGAAAATTCTGCCCACACATACGTGGCTAGACCCCAAACAGGGTAGATACTCAAAAATTGTATCAGATAAATTATGCTACATTAGATTATTGTTCCCAGTTATTGCACTCCCTGTAAGAGGATGACACACCCCTTCATTTTTCAGAGTGACTCAGCAGGACTCCTCAGTAGGTAGTGTATACTCCTCTGTCCCCTCGAGTTTTGCCTTGGCCACGAGACTTGTTTCCTACCCACTGAATGTGACTAGATGTGACATACGCCACTTTCCAGCGCAGGCCTTAAGTGTGCTTTTGTGGAATGGCTTGGCCTTTTCTGCTTTCCCATTCCTTAGCCAGAAAGTCACATGGAAAACAGTCCAGCTAGGCCCAAAAGAGACACGGAAACCACAGACTCACAGACCAGGCGCTCATATGCTCATATTTACTGTTGTCAAAGCCATTAAGACTTTGACCTTCTTGTTGCTGTTGTGATTCCCACAGCAAAACCTAACTCAGACGGATAGACCTGGAAATCATTAGTCTAATCCTTGATTTTACCAGGCAAAAACGGAGGTGATTGGTCTACAGGCGTATGTTATGAATATTAAATAAATTAATACATAAATTCAATTTTTCTTTATGGAGCTTTTCTTTTGGGGGAATGTGTTCTATATTATATACTCTTCCCAAGTTTCTTAATAATTCCCAAGTGAATTATTCAAAGATTACTTTTAGAGCTGGCATTCCTGTCATTCTTCGCAAAGTGATTCTCGAATATCAGCTAAATTCTTTTGTTTTCTGAAATTCTGAGTAATATAATTGAACTTCAATCCATACTTACATAGTAGGTGCTATTTTCTGGGGCATATGTATCATGGTATCTAAGTGCCCTCATTTTAAAGCTTCAGGTATCATAATAGATTAGAACTTCATTGGTAATAATCTTTGATTTAGAGTGAAAAATCACAAATCTTTTTTTTTTTTTTTTTTGAGACAGAGACTCACTTTGTTACCTTTGGTAGAGTTCTGTGGTGTTATGGCTCACAGCAACCTCAAACTCTTGGGCTCAAGCCATTCTCTTGCCTCAGCTTCCGGAGTAGCTACAGGTGCCTGCCACAACACCTGGCTATTTAAGAGTTGGGACCCGGGAAGAAATGTGAGATTATATTGGAAGTAGAATTGACAGGATAATGACATGGGAGGAAGAGAGAGAGGGAAGCCTCAGGAGATTCTTCAGTACTCTCGGTTGAGCCAGTGGGTGACAGACCCAGGAAGAGGAGGGTCTGCTCGGGAATGATGTTGAGTATTTCCATGTGCTGAGTCTAAGAGGCCTGGGGAATACGCAGAAAACAAAGCTCAGGCAGCAGGTGAAAATCAAAGGCAGGAGGCAGGAAGGAGGCAGGCTGGGGAAACAAGGAATTTGGCTTAGAAAGATAGTTGCCTAACATAGTTTAAGAATAAAGGGATTGAAAAGTTTAAGAAGAATAGAATCTAAATTTTAAAATCACTTAGTTGTTATATGGCAGGAGATATTCATTAGGAGCCTTATTTACGAGTTATTGAGATTCTAGGGTACTAGGGCTACATACAACTAACATGAGATTACTAGCTAATGAGCATTTAGAATGTGACCAGCATACATAGGCTTCATTTGGCGAAACACAGTGAAAAGCTAAGAAAAGGGCCAGCTGTGATGGCGCACACCTGTAATGCTAAGCACTCTGGGAGGCTGAGGCCAGAGGATCACCTGAGCAAGGCTACAGTGGCATGTGGAAAGGGAAGAAAGTGCAGATTTATTTTTATCTCTCTCTCTCTCTCTCTCTCTCTCTCTCTCTCTCTCTATATATATATATATATATATATATATATATATATACACACACACATACATATATATATATATATACATCTATATAGATGTATATATATATATACATATATATATATGTAGAGAGAGAGATATTAAAAAAAATTGTGGGCTGGGCACAGTGGCTCACACCTGTAATCCTAACACTCTGGGAGGCTGAGGCAGGTGGAATGATTGAGCTCAGGAGTTCAAGACCAACCTGAGCAAGAGCGAGATCCCATCTCTTAAATAGTCAGGTGTCGTGGCAGGCACCTGTAGTCCCAGCTACTCCAGAAGCTGAGGCAAGAGAATGGCTTGAGCCCAAGAGTTTGAGATTGCTGTGAGCTATGACACCACAGAACTCTACCAAAGGTAACAAAGTGAGTCTCTGTCTCAAAACAACAACAAAAAAAGGTTTGTGACTTTTCACTCTAAATCGAAAATTATTACTTATAAAGGTTCATTCATTCAGGATAAATTCAATACACACACTTGAAGATTAAAACAGCTACACAATAAAGTTCTAAGCTGTTATGATACCTGAAGCTTTGAAATGAAGGCACTTAGATGCCATGATACATATGCCCCAGAAAATAGGACCTATTATGTAAGTATGGATTGAAGTTCAATTATAGCACTCAGAATTTCAGAAAACAAAAGAACTTAGCTGATGTTTGAGAATCACTTTGTGAATAATGACAGGAATGCCAGCTCTACAAGTAATCTTTGAATAATTCACTCTAAGAAACTTGGGAAGAGTACATAATAGAACACATTCCCCCAGAAGAAAAGCTCCCTAAAGAAAAATTGAATTTATGTATTAATTTATTTAATATTCATAACATATGCCTGCAGGCCAATCACCTCAGATTTTGTCTTGTAAAATCAAGGACTAGACTGATGATTTCCAGATCTATCTGTGATGAGAGAGACAGAGAGATGGAAAGAAACGTGTATGTATATTTTCCTCCTGGAATTCCCCTTAATTGCTTTCTGAGCAACAGTGAGACCCTTTCTCTAGTAAAAATAAAAAAAATTAGCCAGGTGTGGTGACCGGTGCCTGTGGTTTCAGTTATTCAAGAGGCTGAGGCGGGAAGATCCCTTGAGCCCAGAAGGTTACTTACATGAAGTTATATAAACAATCATGTGCCAAAAATCAACTAGATCCTTCAATATAAATGCTATGGATTTCAGAATGAGTGTTCAAAGGATACAAAGCTAACAAATGAATGGGGAAAACATTAAACTCTTTGAAAATATTGACATGTCTTTATATTTTCATGGAATATTTGGTTGGTAATTTCAATAAAACTGATGAGGCCAAATAACTAGACTTTTTCAAGCAGGCTAAGAAAGGTTGAACTCTCTATTGCTTCACAGAGCTGTGTCGGAGGCAGATGCTTATGCAGATGGTTTCTCTAAGCCTGTATTTGAGGAGTCCGCTGAGGCTGGTAAGGACCCAGAGATCACCAAGAGATTCAGCAAGGCAGCTGAGAGTGAGGCTGGGGTACTGGTACCAGTAGTGATCTGAAGGTTATGTAGGTATGTTTGCAGCACATCTGGTTGCCTTGAATCTGTACTTTCTTCCCTTTCCACACGCCACTGTAGCCTGCAGACACCGCCTTCTGTTCTTTGCCTCTCCAAATCTCTCCATGTTTGTTTCACTATATTTAACATATATTATTCACATTACATTGCATTTATTACTTACATACATGCATGTCACGTAACAGAATGACTTAGAGTAGGAGAGGAAGGGGACCTGCCATCATAGACACGAGCCTAACCACATGTACCTGATATTTGGAAACATTTCATTGTTTTCAGCTTATTTTTCTAAACTGTTCTCCATTGTATGCGTTCACATCTTACGTGTTGGCATTGATTTTTCATGGTCATTGCCAGACTTTGTGTAAGACCATGGAAGTAATAAGGGGAATTCCAGGTGGAAAAATATACCTACATATAGTAGAATATTTTTTTCTTTTCTGTTCAGGAAACAGTGGAGAGTGAGACTCTTTTGTCTTCCAAGAGAATGCTAATAATAATTACGGTTTTCATTCATCTCATGCTTAGTAGTGTTATTCTTCTATTTGAGGTGATTAATAGCCAGTTACTTGCTGGCCACGGTGGCTCATAGTCCCAGCACATGGGAGGCCGAGGTGGGTGGATTTCTGGAGCTCACAGGTTCGAGACCAGCCTGAGCCAGAGTGAGACTTCATCTCTAAAAATAGCTGGGCGTTGTGGTGAGCATCTGTCATCCCAGCTACTTGGGAGGCTGAGGCAAGAGGATTGCTTAAGCCTGAGAGTTTGAGGTTGCTGTGAGCTGTGAGGCCACGGAACCCTGCCCAGGGTGACAAAGCAAGACTCTGTCTCAAAAACAAAAATAAGAACAAAAATCCAGTTACTTAGGAAGTCATACAGCCTTATCAACAACCGTATCAGGCAGGATCAAACACGGATATTGTTAACAGAACAATAATCCATGGCTCAGGAGTAAATATCAGTTTTCCCAGGAATGTCTTGGCCCTGTTTATTGAGGAAGGTCAAAGCCTACATCATCAAAAATTACTATTACATTTATGTGACCTGGGTGCTTAAGAAATATTTCCTTTCTAAGACACTTTACTCTAGCAGACTTTTCTGTCATTTCCTTATTCTCATGTTGTTAAGTTTTACCTTGGGTTATTTGCCATTGAAATGTTTAGAAAACAAATCTCTTGAGGAAAATATATTAAGGATTGCTTGAAATCAGAATGTTTATAACTATTACTATGTATGGTAATAGATGTAACCTCTGGTCCATAGAGCAGATGTATATCGGAATACTCCTCAAAAACCGAAACAGCAAATGTGAGTCTGGTTTCTAATAAAACAGAGAATTTTGATCTATAAGACTTTCCTAGGAGAAACCTTCTGTATCCTAGATAAGGTCGTGATTTGAATTGAATACTTCGTAAAGCTTTCTAGGAGAGAATTTTAATTCATTTTTTTAAAATGCAGCATTCAATGTAAACAAAAATGTTATATGTAATAAAGGAGATATATACGTTGCTTATATAAACAAAAATCATCAGTTTTATGTATATATTAGAATAAATTTTAGCTCTTACATTTAATTAAGTCTATAATTAATTTTGAGTTACTTATTTGTTTATGGTATTTCTTGCATGTGGCTCTCCACTCCCTCCAGAAACAGTTGTTGAAAATATTATCATTACAAGAATTATCCTGAAAACTCCAATAAAAATTAGTTGACTGTAAATTCGTGGGTCTGTTTCTAGACTTTCTATTCTGTTCTATTGACTTACAGTGTATCCTTTTGCCAATGCTACACTGTCTTGATCACTGTAGTTTTGTACTAAGTCTTCAAGTCAAATTCTTCAACTTTGCTCTTTTTCAGAGCTGGTTGGACTATTCTAATTGGTTTGCATTTCCACAGAGACAAGCCTGTCAGTGTCTACATTTGCTGAAATTATGACTTGGGTGCGTAGAATCTATAAATAAATGTAGGGAAAATTTATGTTAATAATATAATGTCTTCTGATTCATAAACGTGATATCCATGGCTATTTATTTAGGTTTTCTTTGATTTCTTTCAGCAATGTTTTATAGTTAGCAGGGTACAGAGCTTATACATATTTGGCTAAAATTATCCTTAAGCCCTTCATCCTATTATAGTAAGTTATATTTTTTAAATAAAATGTTATTTCCAATTTTTGTTTCTGGCATGCATACGGAAATACCATTGCTTTTGTGTATTGTCTTCATATACAGAAAATTTGCTAAGTATACTTTCTAATTCTCGTAGCTTTTTTTTTGTTGTTAGGGTGTGGTGAGGATTAAACCAGGTCACGCAGGTAAAGCCCTTAGCCACTTTTACTGTAACCACTCTCTTATTTTATTTATTTATTATTTATTTTTATTAAATCATAGCTGTGTACATTAATGCAATTATGGGGTACAATGTGCTGGTTTTATATACAATTTGAAATACTTACATAAAACTGGTTAACATAGCCTTCACTGCATTTTCTTAGTTATCGTGTTAAGACATTTGTATTGTATACTTAGTAGATTTAACATGTACCCTTGTAAAATGCACCATAGGTGTGGTCCCACCTCTCGGAGCTTTTTTGTTGACTACTCAGAACTTTCTTTTTGGATCATCATACCATCTGTCAGCGAAGACAGTGATACTTTCTTTTCCAGTCTGTACGCCTTTTGTATGTTTTTCTCCACTTATTGCAGACGCTAAGACCATCAGTACAACACTGAATAGAGAGATGGGAGGAGACATCCTTGCCTGTTCCTGATCTTAACGGGAAGCATTTAGTCTTTAACTATTAAGTATGATGTAAATTTTTTTGTAGATGCCTTTGGAAGTTTCCTTAGCAAACTTAGAATAGAAGGAAACTTCTACTTCTTTTTATTTTTTACATCATGAGTGGGTGTTAAATTTTGTCACCTGTTTTTTTATGTATCTGTTTTAATTATCTCATGCTTTGGTCTCACCAGCTAAATATTTTTCATAGACTATCTTGGTTTTTCTCTCAAAGCTGGCAGTTTGTTTTAAATTTTAAATATTGGTGCTTTGAAGATGATATTTCACTGTCTTCTTTCTTTTATTGTTTTCAGTGAGAAGTCTTTGGTCATTTGTATCTTTGTAAGGATATTTATCCCCTCAAGTTCTTTTTCTTTTCTTTTCTTTTCTTTTCTTTTCTTTTCTTTTCTTTTCTTTTCTTTTCTTTTCTTTTCTTTTCTTTTCTTTCTTTCTTTTTTTTTTTTTGAGACAGAGTCTTATATTGTTGCCCTTAGTAGAATGCTGTGGCGTCACAGCTCACAGCAACCTCAAACTCTTGGACTCAGCAATTATTTTGCCTCAGCTTCCCAAGCTGGGACTACAAGGGCCCACCACAACACCTGGCTATTTTTTTGTTGTAGTTGTCATTGTTGTTAGCAGGCCTGGGCTGGATTTGAACCTGCCAGCTCTGGTGTATGTGGATGGCACCCTAACCACTGAGGTACAGGCACCAAACACTCAAATTCTTTTCCCTCACCATTGGTGTTAAGCAATTTGATGATAATGTGCAGTTTTAAAAAATGTATTTTATACCTGGAATTTTAGGTATAAAATTCCTTAGATCAGTGGCTATATAGTTCTTATTAAATTTGTAAAATTACAGCATTTTTTTTCTTCAAATATATTGACTTGAGTTCTAGAACTTGTATAGGTAGAAGGAAAAAGTAAGAACAGCGCAATCAAAATTCCAAAGGGCAGGAGACATTTAGAAGACTAGCTGCAAGACTGGAGAATGGGTGCACTTTAGGTTTATGGAGAAGGAACTGAATATGTTAGATGGTAGGTACTGAAGAGGACTTTGTTGCATCAAGACTTTGGATTTGACACACCAGATGGCAAGAGGCCATTTGTGGCCCTGGAGTAAGAGAACAGGAAACAAGGGAAACTGCATTTCAGTAAGATTGATCAGGCAGAGGGACAGAAGATGGAGAAAGATACCAGAGGACGGGAGACCAGCGTGGAAAAGTTAAAATCACTTCCGTATCTCACACCAAACACAAGAATAAACTCCAAATGGAGTAGAGGTCTAAAAGTAAAAGGTGAAACCATACAAGTACAGTCCTCCCCCAGCATCCACAGGGCATTGCTTCCAGGACCTCCCCACCCCCCGTAACGCTGTGGACAACATGATACACAGATGCTCAAGTCCTTTGTATAAAATAGCATAGCATAGGGCAGCGCCTGTGGCTCAAAGGAGTAGGGCGCCAGCCCCATATGCTGGAGGTGGTGGGTTCAAACCCGGCCCCAGCCAAAAACTGCAAAAAAAAAAAAATAGCATAGCATTTGTATAAACATGCACACACTCTCCTATGTGCAGTTACGCATCTCTTAACAAATGGGGACACTTCCTGAGAACTGCTTTGTTAACTGGTTCTGTGTGAGCATCACAGAGTGTTCTGACTCAGAGCCAGAGAGCAGAATCCAGGTGGCCTGGGACAGCCTGTTGCTCCCAGGCTGCTACCTGTACAGCATGTGACTGTGCTAAACATTTAGGTGGTTGTGACACAATGGTAAGTATTTGTGTGTTTACACATAGAAAAGGAACACTAAAAACACAATATTATGATCTTATGAGACCACTGTCTTTGTTGTTGACTAAGATATTGTTATGCATGAGCATACTTTAAATAGCCTCTGGATTCCTTATAATACTTAATACAATGTAAGTGCTATCTATATAAACAGTCATGGTAGGGCATCACTTCCTAATTTGTGTTATTTTTATTGTTGCATCATTATTTTTATTTTTACTTATTTATTTATTTTTTATTTCAGATTAATGTGAGGGTACAAACTATTAAGTTACAATGTCTGCATTTGTTAGGTAGAGTCCCTGTTGTAGCCATGTCCTGCACCTGAGTGGGTTTTGATCTATGGTTAGTTGTATCCTCAGAGGCTATCCCCTTAGATATAAATAGCCAGTGTACTCAAAGAAAATATGGATGAATTTCTGTTTAGCCTTTGTGTAGGGAAAGACTTTCTCAACTATGGTTCAAAATTCAGAGATAATCAAAGCAAAATTTAATGAGTTTCAAACTGAAAGTGACTAAATTAGCTGGGTGGATTATCTGTTCTTGCAAAAATTACCACAGACTAGCAGCACAGGACAGCACCCATTTATTATCTTATAGCTCCTGTGGGTCAGAAGTGGAGGCAGTGGTAGACTGGGTCCTCTCTCAAGGTCTCGCAAGGCTCTAATATAGGTGCTGTGTTTTTATCTGGTGACTTGATTGGGGAAGAACATACTTCCAGGCTCACTCAGGTTGTTGGCAGAATTGATTTCCTTGCAGGAGTGAGTATCTTGGCCTCTTCCTGGTCCTGCCTCCAGCTTCCAGAGGCTGCCTTCAGCTCCCAGTGCCCACTCTCGTTTTCCAGGGGCTGCCCCTAACTGTCTCTTCATCCAGCCAGCAGGTGAAAATCTCTACATTATATTTGCTAGTAGACAGTGTCTTACAGAAAGCAACATAAGCATTTGGGCCACTCCCTGTTACCTTTGCTGTATTCTATTGATTAGAAGAAAGTCGCTGGTCCCACCTCTACTCAGAGGTTTCGAAAGGACTTTACAAGGCATGCACGTGAGGAGGCAGGGCTCACGTCCTAAACTCTGCACACTGAAATAGGCACTTTTGGAGCTCTTTTTCTGGAATGGCCACCAGAGCTGTGAACTCATCCTGGGATGAACTCACATCCTCATTCACTCAGGATGTGAACTCATCCTGGGAAAAGTGCTTTGAAGGGTGGAGTCAGCTCTGGGATCAGTGTACAGCTTCCCGAGGGGAGTGCTTTGAAGGTGAACATAGTGATATTCAGCAGTGAGGTGTGTGGCACTTTTTCTAGGATGAGTTCATAAACTTAACTGTCCAACCTTGTATGTTTTCTGGCATCAAGTGAAGATGGAACTTGAACACAAAATGAAATCTATTTTACAAGGAAAATGAGTGACAGTTTTTTTCCTACCTCAATTGTTGTGACCATTACCATAGGCACTCCCTGAGGTACAAACGTCTGACTTAAGAAGAACTCACATTTATGAATGGAGGCTAATACAGATAATAGGTAAATGTACCTGCTCCAACTTACATACAAATTCAACGTAAGAACAAACCCACAGGACCTATCTCATTCATAACCCGGGGACAGCCTGTGCAACCTCCTACAGGTGCTTTCTCTTGGGGACCCTCACCATGCTTTTTATTTCCTGCTGGAACACTGGATAACGTCCAGGTTATCTGCCAAATTTCTTGAACCTCAGTTTTGTTTATTTACTGTGGTTCTTCTAGATTTGAAGAGGGACCGTTCTGTGATTCTGAAGCAGAATTTACATGTTTTATTAGAAATAGGGGATGGCAAATTGCAATGGCAGAGTACGCTGCTCACCCCTCACGTATCTGCGTTCATCTCTTAATCCATGTACTTTCTTCCTTCCCATCTCTGATGACTAACCCTTTGTATCAGTTAGATTTCAGTTTTCCTGATGAAGCTCCCCAGTAACAGTGTCAAAGAAAATTATATCATTTTATCACATAAAACAACTCAGGAAGGATAGCTGTCTGAGGCTGCCCTGTTAGCTCCAGTATGTCAACGAAGATTCATGTTACAGAAATAAAAAGAGAGAGCCTTACATTCTAGGTGGCCATGGCCATATGCCTAATTCAAAGGCAGAGCTGAGTGACTAAGAAGAAATGAGAAAAGGGTGTTGTGATGGTCAACTTGAAATGCTCTTCATTAGCTTTCAGGCCTTGGGAAATCCTTTTTGGGATGCTTTTGTGGTTTTTGTGAGTTGTTTTAGCACTCTATTCAATAACAAAGATTGGGTATTCTTCATCATTTCATCTCGAATTCTTAACACAGCCTTTGTCAGAAAAAGACGGATACTATATGGAATCAGATGAACTGAACCACTACCGCCACTTCCTCTCCAGCTCTCTCGTGTTGCTGCAAATTACAGTCCCTGAAGTTAGAATGAATGTTTCTAAGGAAGGAAGGGGTTACTGTGTTAATGAATTGACCTTGTTTTCTTGCAAGAGGGACTTGGTGATCTAGGGGCCGACAGCTGTGGAAGAGGAGCTGCACGTGAGACGGCGTCTTCCTAGATCACTCCCACCCTTTCCCTTGCGGCCCAACTGCACTCTGGTTGCTGAAATTCTTCCCATGGATGTTGACCCATATTTCTAGCACTCAGAGCTCTTGCAGCTTTGTGCCTCATTCTTGTTTTTGTGAGTATTTTAAAGAGAAGATTGCAGGAGGCGAGTCAGGACTCACTGACTGGGTTTCTGTTTTATTACTGAGATCTTACAGGAAGGAATTTCAGTAGGAATTGCTTTGTCTAAAAATATTTCCAAAGCCCCAAATTATTAATGTGCAACAGAATATTGAAATAATTGCCTTTTTGACAACAGTATCTGTAAATTTTTTTCCATTGATTTTCATTATAAACCAAAAATGTCTTTCTTTGAAAACCATTTAGCCCTAAGACATCAGGAAAACCATGTTCTATGAAACAGTAAAGCCTTCAAAACAATTTATATAAAGAAAAAATTTTGCAGTTTCAGTTAAATAATTTCACAAAAAGCAAATAGGATCTGGGAAAATATGAAGACATTTATACTTAATTCTTTTTCATCATTTTAATTTAAAGGTCTAAATGATAGATAAATTTACTGAACACAGTTGCTAAATAAGAAAATTATAGCTTTATAAAACCTTTCCTCTAACCCTCTAAGCAAAGATATATTTCATATTTCTTGCTTTGCTTTTTTCCAGATCTGTTTTCTGGCCCTTTCTGGAAACCACTGGTATCAGAGAACTACTAAAAGAGAGGGAGAGAGGGAAAGGAAGGCAGAAAGGGAGACAGTTCTAGTTCTTAAAGGATTAAGAGAGAAAAACAATGTTAACAATCCAGAAAATCCTGGTGATTGAATTAATCAGAGTCTTATATGTCACAATAAACATGGAGGATCTGATGCCTTTTCAGAGTCTGTCTTTAGCTGTGAATAATATTGAACTAGTTCTGCAATTTAAAACACTCTTGGCTCACTAATTTTAATGAATTGAGTCTTTGCTAAAATTTATAATAGGCACCTATTATATATTTCATCTGTAATTGAGCACTTTTCATTTAATGTACCTTTTAGAAATATAAATAGGTTGGCATGCCATACAAAAGTAATCCTTGATTACCTTCATTTATTTTCCAGCATATAAAACTTAGAACTCAGGACATGACTACATACTGCAGAATATTTGCTGGATCAATATCTCAAATTTCTTTGGGTTTGGCAAACCTTCAGCCCATAGGTGAAATTTGGCCCTCAGCCCTAGTTCTTCTGACTGTTGAGAATATTCCCTATGTGAGTGTGGTCCTGGCAAGAGCTTCTGCAGGCCCCGCTATGATTTTATTGCTAGGATTATTAAATTTTAGGAAACATTTGTGAGGGTTTAATGAAGCTTCATGGAGAACCGTGAACTGCAGATTTTAGCTCAATAAAATGTTGGAGAGTAGAGGGCTGAGTCTACCAGATCGTCCAGGTGATAACACCTTACACACCACGCCTAAGGGAACACAGGTTAACCCAGACCTCCTCTAGTTCAGAAACCACTAGGCTGTTCCCTTTCTTCCCTTCTTCCTCCTCCTCTTTCTTCTTTTAGCACTGTGCCGGGCACAGGGGAAACCCTTGACAAACGTTTGCTGGTTCATCTCCTAATCTCTTTCTCTTTTCCTCGACATTCTGTGTGTTTCTCTTCACTCCCTGTTTCCTTCTGTTTCTTCTCTTTCTCCCTCCCTGTTTCTCTCATGGAAATGAATACCAGGTAAGACTCAAATAGTTTTGGTTTTATAAAAGAACTAAAAATTCTTTGCCAGAAAGAATCCTAGGATTCACGTCATCTGTGAGTACCTTGACAAATTTAATATTTTATAGCTCTCAGAGGAAACAAGAGAAGCTTATTTGATTACCTTGATTTATTTCTGTCTTTACAATTATAAGCCCTTCATAGAAAAAAAGCTTTTCATTCTTTATAATTTCTCGATGAGCTAAATATCATTAGTATCAAAGTTCCTAAAAGATTTTAACATAGCAGCATTGAAGTAAGCAAAACTCTCTCTTTCTTTCTGCACTCTTCCTTGCCTTGAAAGAGTTTAAGGACTAAGCATATTTAGTCATTTTTGTTTTTAACTCTCAAAAAGAGAGAGACATTCTAAGAAAATACTATCCTGACCCCAAGCACAACCGTATTATATAAATTAAGAACAGATACTTAATTACTATTAGAAAAATGTATTACCTTAGAATATTCCTTCTTTGAGGTGTTTTCAGTGGAGGTTACATTCTACTTGAGATGGCATGTTTTCACAACAGAGGGCACTGGGATTCCCTTGGGATTATCATTGCAAATTGTGTATAAAGTTGGTGAAAAAGCAGAGGCAGCAAGGCCTAGAAGGCCAGTTTTTGAAATATGTCCCTGTGTATGTAACTCATAAAGAAATCAGGGTAAAATAATACAACATCAAAATGGGCAGGTTGCAGAGGCAATCTGAGGGTCCCTGACTTCTGGAGGGCTGGGCGGAGCTCTGCAGGCCCTCTGAAGCTGCTCTCTTTCTCCAAATGCTGGAAACAAAGCCGACTCCACTTCCTCCCTGAGGAGAGATTGGTGATATGTACAGAAGAGGCACGGCTGAGGAGATGAGAGCCAGCGCTGGGAAGACCACTCACTGGAGAACAAGCCTGGGGGCAGGATGTTTCATGCAGACGTTCATGTGGGTCTAGGTGACAGCAAACTTAGAACAGACGCAACCAAAGCTGGACGAACACAGCAGATGAGTAACGTGGAAGTGCTCTGAGTTGGCTCACCAATGTGTTACAGACTTGGAAATGGAGAAGTAGCCAGTCCAGCTGCCCAGACCAGCAGGTCATAGAACAAGGGGGTGGCAGCCAGTTGTAAAGGAAGAAAGTAGCCTGACTGACCAGGGACCAGGAGAGGCGTCTTCCTGAGCCAGGGCCTGAGTGACCATCAGAGGGGACATCTGGAAACTTTTCTATACTCCTACCGGCTCTCTCATTTCAGTTTCCGATCTCACAGGACAGGGGTAAAGAGGCTCTGATGGGAAAGCTTGAGAAACCCAGACTGACATGGTCAGCTCAGGGAGCATTCCCCCCACAGACACCAGAGTTTCTTCTTCAGTAGGTCCTCAGTCTAGGGGATTTGAGAAATGAATCCACGGACCATAGACCAGTGGGAAGACAGAATTTATTTTACAGAAAAGAATACAGAAATAAAGCTCCTGGTAGATGGAAGGGCTTAAGTCAGAAAATTTCCTCTCTGCCTGGGTTCTCTGCCTACGGGTGTTATATAACAAGTGAATATACTCCCTTCCACTAGGGGAAAGGGGAAGGAATGCATTAATGAATGGATACAGTCCCTTCCCTAGGGGCAAGATGAATTAATGCATTAATGAATGGATAAAGTTCATTCATAAAATTGTCCAGGCCTAGGAAACTTACATAAAATTGACCAGGTCTGGAAATTCCGGCTTCCTTGCTCGGCCACCAGTGCAAGGGGAGGGAGACAGAGGCTGGGCGGAGACACCACCGCACTCCCTGAGCTGGCAACCTGGAGCCTCCTGCCCCCTCCCCCCCAACCATCTGGTTCCTAAGCCTGCTGCCCCCACCAACACTCCCAGCACAGAGACTGCAGCTCGGGCTATGCTGACTGGACACACATGCTCTGTATCACCAGGGCTAGTTTTTCACAGGCAGAATGGCCCATCTGTGTTTTACTAAACAAAATGCAGTTTTCTCTCTGAGTGATTCCAACAATAACTCTTAAACCTTCCTCTCCCCCCCACCCCCCCACCCCCAATCCATCTAGCTATATTTCCTTTTCTGTGTATTTTCTGCTTAGGTTCTTTGCTCCTTTATCTACTGATGTCTTAATGTTGCTCTTATTGGTTAATGCTCTCATTTAAAGATTCCCGAATTAAGAAAAAAGTCATGATTAGCAGATGTTCTCTCCACAATAAAGTACTATTTCATAGTTCCTGGGGAAAATTACTTTCTTCTAGAAGAATCAATACATCTTTCAAACATTATTACATATATGGCTTCAAGCTACAAAGCAGAAATTCAAATCTGATTTTATATGTCAGAAGAAATTTCCCATAATTGTGTTTATTTATTTCTGGTTTATCGTGGCAATCAACATTGTATCTTTACTCACATAAAATACCATGATAGTCAACATCTGAACTCTACTAGACAAAACAAAACCTTTGCTTTAAATATTAGGCATGTATGTCTTCATTGAATTTTGAGTCTTAGTCTGAATAATTTGACAATCAAATAGTTCTAGATGCTTAAGTTACTAAACTCATATCCTTAGCAGTGTCTTTAAGGAGGTTACTTTATCTTGCTGGTTATTATGTCTCAGATGCAAAGAGGTAGATTTTTAGAATATGCAATTCAAGGTTGTATGCTCTATGTTTTCTGTAAAAGTATGAGCAGCCACATAACTGGGTCCAGGAGTCCTCAAACTACGGCCCGTGGGCCACATGAGGCGGTGTGATTGTATTTGTTCCTGTTTTGTTTTTTTACTTCAAAATAAGATATGTGCAGTGTGCATAGGAATTTGTTCATAGGTTTTGTTTTTTGTTTTTTTTTTTAAACTATAGTCCAGACTTCCAATGGTCTGAGGGACAGTGAACTGGTCCCCTGTTTAAAAAGTTTGAGGACCCCTGGATAAACTAATAATACATGCCCAACTTTTCATCATCATTTCTCCAGGCCTCCCCACTATGTATGCAAAGGTGATCATTTGAGAAAAAGTATGTGGTGGTTGAGTATGGGTGATGACTGGATTAAGGGATCTCCGAAAGCTGGTAGAGCATTATGTATTCTCAGCACTTCAATGAGCATCGAGCCCATCCCTGTTCTACTGAAAGGGAACAGGAGGTTTAATGTTAGAGTGACCAGGTGGCTTCAGGTGTGTCTGTGATGGCGTTTCTGGTGGAGACTGGGATAAGAGTTGATGGACTAAGAGGAGAAAAATCTGTTCTGAATGTGGACAGGTGCCATCCATACGGCTGGGCATCTGAAGGAACAGAAAGGTGGACGAAGGGAAATTCTCACCTCCTCTCCTCTGGAGCTGGAACACTCTTTCTCTCCTGCCTTGGGACATCAGAACTCCAAGTTCTCTTTCCTTTAGACACCACAACTCGCACCAGCTGCCCTGAGGGCTCTCAGGCCTTCAGCCTCACACTAAGAATTGCACTGTGTCCTTCTTTGGTCCTGAGGCCCTTGGATTGGATGGAGCCACGTCACTTGTTTTCCTGGTACTCTGGATTGCCTCTAGCCTATTGTGGGACTTCTCGACCTCTATGATCAAGTGAGTCAATTCCCTTAATCAATCCCTTTTCATCTGTCTCACTCCTGGGTGACTACTTTAAAGAAGCAAGAAACTTAGTGATTCTGCATGTGATACTGTTGTGCCCAGATCTCAAAATCTCCCACAAAGACCACCAGGGAGCCGAGTCCGATGCAAAAGCAAAAGAGCTGTTTTATTGCAAGCTCGAGCTTGGGCTCCTGGGGTCTCCGCTACAACAGATTCAAGCCAGGAGCCCAGAGCTCTGGAACAGGGGTATTTTTATAGGATAGCACAGCAAAGTAGGCATATACAAGTCAAACAAAGGGATTGCTTCTGGATTGGTTGCCACTGGTCCTGCCATATCGCCCATTCCAAAAGGCAGTTTCTGATTGGATGTTGATGACTCAAGGTACAAAAACCAGCAATTCATGGTGACTCATCACTTTTGAACAAAATGGCTGACCGAAACCAAAATGGCTGAACCCTTAAGATGGCGTCGGTCTGGTTCTCTCAATACTTTTGAACACTTTTTGGAAAATGTACCTAATATTGTTGACAAAATGATGACAGAACAGAATGAGCTCAGTAATTTTAATTCCTGGCCCCAGCTTCACATACATAACCTAAAAGCTTCTAGTGCTGGGAAGAAGAATCTTCTCTCCCTATAACTACAGGGCTGAAATTGCTGAAAATCAAACACAAGTCCTTGTCATGTAATTGGTTGAATTTACAACACAAGTTGACCTCTGAGCCTCGCAGGGTATCTACTATTAAAGAAATAGCTTTGGCTTGGACAGAATGGGGACCTGTAAGATGGGATAGGGACATGTGGGAAGATTCTGATAATGCTGAGGATATTGAGCTCCTCAATATGCATCCAGTAGAGACCATTTGAGGAAAGGAGAAATGCTCTATAGAGAAAAAAGAAAAAAAAAAAAAGATTCAAGCATGCAGCAAAGAGGCAGATTGTAAAGAATTGATGAGAAATCAAAATAAATATCAATATTTAGATATATTTTGTAGATAAAAATAAGTCAAAATAAAGGTTGTCATGTCAAGAAGTTGAAGATAAAGTTAGAGATATCCTATGCCATTAAATTGCTGTGATGAACATTGGGTTTCTAAGAGTACACTGATAGCCTATCGTGGGCCTCTACTGAGAATAAGCAGGCTACACATGTGTTAAATCACATGAGAAGCCCTAACGCTGTCTCCACATGGGGTTTCATGAATTCCAGCCCAAGTCTGGGGAAGCCGTCTCATCCTGACATGCATGTCTGGGCAGAAGTCACGCTGCCTTGATGCTCTATACGCGGCTCTCTGGCAGAGAGCCTGCCAAAATATAGCACATTTCTTACTCATCAAACCTTTCAACTCTTGGTGTAGGGGAGAAAAAGTGCTACCTTTCTCTAATTCATCACAATGTTCATGGCTGAGGCCTTTATAATAAAAGCCAGAATAACTAGAGAAAAGAGTAGAAATTTATTTAGTGTGTGTTAAGTGACACAGGAGCCTTCAGAAATAAAGAATAAATAAACAGTGAAATAAAGAAATAAAGAATAAATAAAGAAACAGTAAAACCTATGTATTTTGATGGAAAGTTTGATGAAGTCTTATGCTAAGTTTGATGATAAAGTTCACAGTTATGGAGAAGTATGACTGGACAAAGGGGTATCATCTGATAGAAATCAGCAAGGATGCAGGGGGACTTAGCAAAGCCTGTGAGTTCAGATTCTTCTTGGCGTCTCTGAGTCTTTGAGGATAAGGTTATTCCTTTCCTCAGGTAAGGGAAGGTACCTCTGAAATTAAGGGCATGTGATCTGCTTCAGGGGAAAAGATAAGGGACGGTGAGAATGACCCTCCACCTTCTGCTGTTATCTCAAATGCCAAGGTGCCATATTTAGGAAAAAGATCCTAAGTCCCATTACTTGTTTCCACTGATTCATATGAAAATAATTCATAAAAACTGAGTGGACTTTACAATGTGTCTGAAGTACCTTTGAGGTGCTGGAAAGAGAGCAACAAATATTAAGGACACAGATGGTATTTTCAGGTTTTCTTTCATTTTGGAGGCTAATACACTGAAAGGAAAAAGAAGATGAATTTGATAGAAGAACTAAAAACTAGTTTACATGGAAACAGGGTTTGGTTTTCTAGATTATGGCTAAAACTTTCAAATGATGGATTTTTAATAAGGGACAGAATACTTCCTGTGAACACCAAGAAAAAAGACATTTTTCTTTCTCTTATTCAAATTTGCAAATTTTAAACTTATCTGTTTAAAAATTCTCTTTTATCCGGCGGCGCCTGTGGCTCAAAGGAGTAGGGTGCCGACCCCATATGCCAGAAGTGGTGGGTTCAAACCCAGCCCCGGCCAAAAAACTGCAAAAAAAAAAAAAAAAAAAAATTATCTTTTATCAATATGGGTGTAATGAATAAAAATGCTTTTCTAAGCCTTGCTTTCTAGACCTGAACAGAACTTGGCTCCTCTAGTTGAGTCCCTATCACAGTTCCCTCCTGATGTCTACTTCTTAATGCTATGAGGAGGACGAGTGGAATAATGGGAAGCTTTACGGAGCTGTGATGAAAAGAGGCCTGTCTCGGGAGACTGACGGTAGGGGTTCAAATTCTTTCACTTCCTAATGACAAGAATTTGCATTTATTCAACCTCTCTACATCTCAAATTCTCCATCTGCAAAATTAGGAAAATAGTACTTTGCTTTAAAAAATGTTGACTCCAGGCTTAGGGCCCATAGCACAGTGGTTATGGTGCCAGCCACATACACGGAGGGTGGTGGGTTCGAATCCAGCCCAGGCCTGCCAAACAACAATGACAACTACAACCGAAAAATAGCCAGGCGTTGTAGTGGGCGCCTGTAGTCCCAGCTACTTGGGAGGCTGAGGCAAGAGAATCACTTAAACTCAAGATTTTGAGTTTGCTGTGAGCTGTGCTCCACTGCACTCTACTGAGGGCAACATGGTAAAACTCTGTCTCAAAAAAAAAAAAAAAAAATTGACCCCATACCCAGAATAAGGTGAGTTCAAATTCCTTCTCAATACATATGAGCTTCTTTATAGTTTTGCTGCAAGCTAGTCCCTCCACGCTCCAGCAACATCCCAAGGCACTTTATTTTCCAATCCTACCAAGCATCTCACCTCTTCATTGCAAGACAGGTCCCACTAGAAAAAGCAACTCTTAACTGACACCTTTTCCCCATTTCTTCCCGCCTGCAGAATTCCTTCTTATCCTTATCCTCTCAAAAATCCCCAGTCCTTCTCCGACTTCTCTGCTTCCTAGGAAAGCATAAGCTCACAATGAGCTCTAAATTTCCAACTCTCTAGCAGCTATCACTCTGTTTTGTATCTTTTGCGATATAATGTGTAATAAGCATCTTAAGGGAAAATTATGTTTAATTTTCCTTTGTATACCTTGTCTGTAGCAGTAACTGGTACACAATAGCCTATCACTTAGGTTGAGTAAATTGAATTCTTTCAAATGTGTTTTTAATACATTAAACAAAAAAATTGAACTTAATTCCACGAGTAACTAATAACCTTATATAAGAGTTTATACAGCCAGGTGTGGTGGCCCATGCCTGTAATCCCAGCACTTGGGAGGCTGAGATGGGTGGATTACCTGAGCTCATGAGTTCGAGACCAGTCTGAGCCAGAGCCAGTCACTGTCTCTAAAAAAATAGCAGAGTAGGGCAGTCCCTGTAGCTCAAGGAGTTGGGTGCCAGCCCCATATATCAGAGGTGGCAGGTTCAAGCCTGGTCCCGGACAAGAACTGAAAAAAAAAAAAAAAAAAAAAAAATAGCTGAGCATTGTGGCAGGCGCCTGTAGTCCCAGCTACTTGGGAGGCTGAGGCAAAATAATTGCTTGAGCCCAAGAGTTTGAGGTTGCTGTGAGCTGTGATGCTAGAACACTCTACAGAAGGTAACAAAGTGAGACTGTCTCAAAAAACAAAAACAAAAACAAGAGTTTATACAGTAGCTCAAATTGATAATGAATGAAGAGGCTGAATCTTCTCACTATACCATTAATGTTCAATTCTGTAACTTGAGGCTAAGTCTAATTTAGCCCATTAAAGAAGAAACATAAATAGCCATTAAGTACACTTTTAAAAGTTTATATGAATTAAAAAGCAAAGAATTTAAAATACGTGTATAAAAAAGGACACAAAAATGAAATAAGTAAAATATTTTTAAAAAGATACACACCTTCTGGGGGCAATACATGATTGCAAGAGGGACTTAACCTAACAAATGCAATCAGTGTAACCTGGCTTATTGTACCCTCAATGAATCCTCAACAATTAAAAAAAAAAAAAAAAAAAAAAAGATACACGGTTGAGATGACGATGTTATAAAACACAAACTTCAGGTGGAGCAGGGGGTCTACATTCTTGTAAAACGAATGATAAAATGCACCAGGAGTCTTAAAAACCTCCGCATCCTCCCTGAGTTGTCAACATCTAAGAATGTCTCACAGGGAAATAAATAGAAATGCAGACAAGGTTTTGAGCACACAGAGTTCAGCATAGCATAGGTTATAATAATAAATGTTGGAAACAAAACATTCAGCAACACAGGAGGAGTTAAGCAAATTATAGACTATCCATAAAAAACCCCAACCATGTAGCCACTTAAAATTATGGATCCCAAGAGTGTTTGAATGTGTTAAGAAATGTTGAGGATTTAAAGCATATCATCATTTTGAGAACAAAGTTGATGACAGAGAAGGTGTCATCACATTACTAGGACTTTTTATTGGATGACAGATCACGGATGCTTTTTTCCTCTTCATTGTTATGTTTTTCTGCCTAAGTTTTCTAACAAACGTGTTTTATAAAAGTAATTATGCTTATCAGAGCACTAGCAATTGCAGCCTGAAGTGATTTCTTCCGTAGGTGCTCCTTTAGCTTGTTTTTAACAGTATCTCTCAGGCAAGGTCTCACTGACTTTTAAGCTGAACTTGTAAGGATCAGAAAGGGTTAGGTAGGCAAGAAAGGGAAAAGAGATTCCAGGCAGAGGAAGTAAATGGTAAGGGCTCAGGGGCTGGAACACCTCCATGAGAGATGGGCCTGCTGGAACTACAGAGGAAGACGTGGGAGATGGGTCTGAAATGGACAAGAAGGGCCCAGAGAGAAGGGCACTGAGGTCTCCTCTGTGGGTGACTTAAACCTGTTCCTCATGAGGAGTTGATGGATTTTAAGCAGAGAAGTGGCGTGATTAGCTTAGTCCCAATCAGCTGCGGCACTGGTGGTCCCTGTTCGTGCTGGACACACAGCAGGTGTTGAGTAACTGCTCTGAGCAAATAAGTGAAAACGAGAGGGATGAGGCTAGGGGCAGGGAGGCGGTACAAGGGCCATGGCAGCTACCTGCACACCGGGTGATGGCGGCCTGCACAAAGAGAACAGCTGCTGTATTGAGGTAACGAGATGGGTTAGGAGGAAATTCAGGACTTCTGGATTCCAGCCCAGCTTGTGAAAAGCCATTTTTATATTTGAACAAACACACAAAAATTTCTGAGCAAACAGAAAATGAACAGATGTTCTTAGATCCGTCAGAGAACTACAGTCTTGGCCAAACCAATGTCCTAACACAAAACAGACAGGCATATGCAGAGAATTGTCAATTGTCACAGCAGAAGCCCAAGAGCAAAAACCTACAGGAGCCAGTGCTAGGGTAGGAAAATGGAAACGTTAATTTACAGGCTGCTAGAGACACGTCAGAGTGGACAAGACTGAGAGTTAAAAGCTCCTGGAGGACCTAGTATTAGCACAGCCCCCACACTTTTATGACTTTCACCCTCAGGAACCCTACCCTGTCCTTTGAAGATCAGAGAAAAATCCTTTGTGCTTCTGGCAGGAGAAGGAGGAAGTAGCCATCTTTAAAACATACCCATAAGAACATTCTGTTCTTAATTATATTCCCCCCCCCCCGAGAGAAATTATGCAAGAAGAGAGTGAGGTGAAATATATAGTTTGAAAGAAAAGAATCCCCAACCCCAAATTCTGCACCCAGTGAAATTATCCTTCAAGTGAAGAAGAAGGAAATTTTGGAGCAGGAATGAAGTTGAGGAGGATTTGGTTATGGGACGACGTGGTAAGTAAGTAGGAAAGTTTTGATTATTTTCTCTCTGCTTACCTACTGAGTGTGTTAACCACAGGTAGAAGGGAGTTATGGTGGAGGTTTTGGACATGTTGAATCGAAGGCACTTCAAGACATCCACAAAGAAGAGAGCAGGGTCTGAGGCGGAGCTATAGGTATTGGTGTCAGTGGGTTTGGTTTCATCACCCAGGGAGAGTATATTAATTGAAAAGGAAGGGACAAAGGGTAGAGTCACAACCTTTGAGAGTCTATCAGTTAAGGCTGCATTTGGTTGAAATGGAAAACTTGAATTGTGCCTTAAACAAATAGGATTTTATTCTTCTCACATAACAAAAAGTCTTGACTGGGATATTCAGTTGGTGCAGAAATCTCTTTAACTTGTGTTTTGCTTTAGCTTCTAGTAATAGGTTTTTGGGGGTGATCACCGCCATCACGTATGCATTCTAGCAGGAGGAAGGGGATAGGCGAAAATATCAGGAAAGCAACGTTTTGCAGGGAACCTCACAGCCTTCTGCACAAGCCTCTCTGATAAGAACCTTCTTCACTTGAACTTTACCTTAGCATTGAAAACAATGTAACCTAAAATTTTGTACCCTCATATTAATCTAAAATAAAAAAAAAAGAACCTTCTCAATGGCCTGGCCTAGCTGAAAAATAGCAAGGGAGAAGGATGTCCGGAAGGAGGGTCGATTAGCTAATCAGTAGTGTCTGCTACCGGTGGTTAAGCAGGAAAAAAAGAGGATCTAGAGGAAAATATTGAGAAAATAGGTAAACCAGACATGAGAGAGGTTGTCTAGATAACAAAGAAGGAAAACGTTTCAAACATCGTTAAGTGTAGATCTTTAAAAAAATGAAATAATGGATGTGAATTAGCTTGATTTAATCATCTCTTTATATACATATATGCACATATGTCAAAACACAACACACACTATAAATTTTTATTTATCAGTTATACCTTATTAAAACTGGCCAAGGAAAAGTCATGAAATCTTAATTCCATCAAATGTGTCATAGAATTCCAGAGAAATCAGAACAGACACCCAGCAATACAGAGGCCAGGAGAGACCAGGCAGTGGGGCAACGGGGCATATGAGAGCTACTCTTAGTTCTTGCTTTGCCTCATTTGATATTTATAAGTGCACATATGTAACATATACAGAAGAACCTCTGTAAGTTGACCACCCAAGGGAGTGTAACAAAATGGTGGACATATAGAGGTGGTCAACATGAGGTCTACTGTACTGATGCGTAGTGACTGTCAGGTCTATGGAAATTAGGTCCACTTAAGGAGGTGATCAATGTAGGGAGGTGGTCAACTATGGAGTTTCTACTGTGCATGTGTATATGGTCACCAGATGGCTAAGGGGAGTGCTTTGAAGGTGACTGTAGTGATATTCAGCTAGGCCAACAGCTCCTATGGCCATTCCAGAAAAAGAGTTATAAAATTTCTTTGAAGCATGTACTAGGAGCTGGCATCTGTGCTAGCTTTCCAGGGGGAGTACTTTGAAAGTGACCACAGTGATATTTAGCAATAACGTATGTCACACTTTTTCTAGGATGAGTTTGCAAATTTAATTGTCCAACCTCATATGTACGTCATGAAACATAGCGACCACCCACCACCAACTGGAGAATAGAACACGACCAATATCATTTCATCTACCTAATGCTGAGGACCACTCTTTCAACAAAGTTTGATTCTAAAGGATGGAATAAGGTAAGTGATGCAGGCCAGAGGAGGAAGAAGCCATTTAAGAAGAAACATACCTGGAGGCATTGCAATGCTGGTGCTATAGTTTGAATGTGTCGCCCAATTTTATGTATTAGAAACGTAATCCCCAAATTTGTATGTTCACCGGAGGTGGGCCCCTTACGATCCTTTACAATGTAATTAGGATTAGAGAGGTTATAAGGGTGGGCCCCATTGTGGGACTGGCAGCTTTATAAGAAGAGGAAGCCAGGCCTGAGCTGACACGGACACTCCTGCTCTCCTGCCATGTGGTGCCCTCTATCACGTTATGATGTAGCAAGAAGGCCCTCACTGGGCATCAGCGCCAGGCTCTTGGACTTCCCAACCTCCAGAACTGTAAGTAATACATTTCTTTTCTTTATAGATTATGCAACAGGAGGAAATAGACTAAGACAGCTCATCTAGTGGATCTAGGATTAAAAAAAAAAAAAAAAGAAACAAGGCCTCTGGCTAGTTTTGCCGACTGTGTGTTTCTAAAGGAGGAGCAGTTAGCACTTTTTTTTCTCCTCTGGGGCAAATCAGGGAGTACCTGGGTAACACTGGGGGGAGGGATTTAGGCCAAGGCTCCCTATTTGCTGGAGCAGTACACAGGGGAAACATCATTCCTGAGAGGCTGTAGGAGAGGCTCACAGCTCTCTGCCTGGGACAAGCTGCACAGTGGTAAGGGCTTAAGCCAAATAGCTGCTTCTAGTCTCCCCCACAGGAAATCACCGTCCTCCAGTTTTCCTGAATGTAGCAGATAAGGAAATGTCACCCCTGTATAAACAAGAATTGCATTAGGAACAAAGACGATCAAAAACAGAAACCAGGCAGCTCCTGACAACGTTTCCCCGTGTTTGTCTCACCTTCATGGCTCTCGTGACCACCATATGTTCCCCCTCTGTTGTCTGGACTGAATGTGGGAAAACATACTGTTCTTTTAAGCTTTTCTCCCTAACCAGGAATAACGTCATTTAAATTACACGATGGCAAAAACAACAAAAAATGTACAAAATGAAAACACAATAATACCTCTCAAATTAACAGGGTAAAATAGAGAAATGTTTAATTTCCGAATATAAATTGTACTGAACGTCGGAAGCACCAACTTTAGGCTACATAAGAATAATCTGGGTTTCTCCTACACTTCTGCCAGCTCCGTCCTTGCCTAATAACAAATGTTTATGTAGCATTTATTATGTGCCAGAAGTGGGCTAATTGCTTCAAATGGATTATCTTTTCATTTGGTTTCCATACTATGTTCATGAGGTGACTGTTAATAATACTACCCTAAAGGTTTCAGTGGATGAAGCCTCTAAGGCTTAGAGAGGTTGAATGAATAACTTGCCTGAGTTTATAAGATGAGTCACTGGCAGGGATGGCATGGGGCGGAGGGGTGAGGGTGGGGGGCACCGTACTCAAGTAGGCCAGGCTACCTTGGATGTGTCTGCGTCTCAGTTGCCGAAGATCTGCTCTGTAGGTTCTCAGATGGGGCTTCATTCTCACCATAAGGTCTCTATTCTTAGAAACCTTACAGACCAGCCTATGCCCCCTCCGATTGATGAACTGTAGGCTTTAACTTTATATCTCTCTTGAGAACTAAAATGTCCAGCACTAAACTCAATTCTCTGGCTGAGGTCTGGCCTATGCCTAGGAAGGGGTGGGAGTGTCTATTACTTTCCTTGAGGTGAACATAAATACATACATTTCATGTTAATGCAGGACTACTTTTGTATATTTCCTTCTTTCTTTTTTTAACTTGGTCAGTTTCTAGAGTCTTTATTATGTCTCACTGTTTTGTCTCCCTTACAATATCGCACTGTATTAGTTGACACAGTGTTTTTAGCTTCGCTAGTTTTTTGAACAAAGATTCAAAAGTATTTCCCCTAAAATCCTGACTTGCTACTCTTTTTTAAAAAGATGTATTTATATTTTTTACTTCAGATCAAAATAAGGGTACCAATGATTAGGTTACACTGCTTGCCTGTCTAAGGTAAAGTTCAGGTTGTAGTTGAACCCCTTCATCCAGGATAAAATTTAGCAAGAATAGATATAACATTTTTCACTTGGATTTAAAGACAAATCTGTGATGGAAGTACTGGACGGAGAATGCTGAATTAACAGAAATAACTAGACATTTGTGTTTTTCCCTCGTGTGGGCACAATTTTCCAGTTATTTCTATTCATTCAACATTCTCCATCCTGTACTCATATCACAGATTTGTCTTAAAACCTATGTGAAGAATTATATATTTATTCTTGGTAAAATTTGTCTTGTTTCAGCCCATTGTTTTGGCATGTTACATCTTTACCAACATCTTTTTATCCAACACATTAATTTTTGCCTACAACTTTCTTCCATCTGTGAATCTGATAAACTGGGTTTGTGTTTTTTTTTTTTTTTCCAGTTTTTGGCTGGGGCTGGGTTTGAATCCACCACCTCTGGCATATGGGGCTGGCTCCCTACCCCTTTGAGCCACAGGCTCCTCCCTGGGTTTGTGTTTCTTTATGAACTCATTCATAAAAAAAATCAAAGAGACAGACCTAAGAACAGAGTTTTGTAGCCTTTCAAATCATTTTTTTTTTTTTTTTTTGCTACAGACCCTTGGAATAATGCTGGAATTATTTTAATTTAATTATATAGGAATACACCTAATAATAGTGTCATGCATCAATATTAAAAAAATATGCTAATGAATATTTTAAAGACACTGTTGTCAAGCAGCCTACTTTTATTGCAGGTATAATGTTCTCAATTAACAAACTTAGGAAAACAAAAAATATAGTTGTACTTTCATGAAATATATTCTCTATCTTTCTCTACCATAGCACCTAATAACAGTATTATCAATCTGGGTTGGCGCCTGTAGCTCAAGTGGCTAAGTCGCCAGATACATACACCAGAGCTGGCAGGTTGGAATCCAGCCAAGGCCTGCCAAACAATGACAACTGCAACCAAAAGATAGCTGGGTATCGTGGCAGGTGCCTGTAGTCCCAGCTACTTGGGAGGCTGAGGCAAGAGAGTCACGTAAGCCTAAGAGTTTGAATTTGCTGTGAGCTGTGATGCCACAACACCCTACCCAGGGTGACAGTTTGAGGCTCTATGTCAAAAAACAAACAAACACCAATATTATTAATCTATTAATCTAGATGAGTCCAGATAAAGAAAGCCAATCCTATGTCTATCTGATTGTCTCTATTTCTCTTGGTAACATACAAGGTCTGACAATTAAGCTTGTGAACTTGTCACTGTGTGATTATGTTGGTAGCACTGTACAAACAATTGGGTAAGGTTTCATAGCCTTGGTATATCAGTGTTTCACAACTGCGTTCATGTCAACATGTGGCAGTGTCTTGTTGAGTGGCATTCATTATTGTTGTTGCATGTTTTGTGAGCCATCACAAGAATGTTGGAACTTAAATTAGGGTAATGAACAAACATTAAATTTCTTGTTAAACTTGGCAAGAGTGGATGTGAATTCAGGGACATGTTAGTCTAAGTTTATGGAGTTAATGCCATGAAGAAAACAGCAGTGTACGAATGTATTAAATGTTTTTCTGAAGGGAGAGAAAATGTCACTGATGAAGGGGGTTCAGTAATAAACAGAACTGATGAAAACATTACAAAAATTTGTTGAATTGTGCATCAAAATTATCAGCTGACTATGAAAAACATAACAAACCAAGTAAACATTGACAGAGAAAGGGGAGAATCTTAACTGAAAACCTGGCACGAGAAAGGTGTGGCTTTTGCATCACAACAACACACCAGCACACCTAACACTGTCTGTGAGGGAGTTTTCAGCCAGTAAACAAAGAACTGTGTGGGAACACCCTGCCTACTCACCTGATCTGGCCCCCAATGACTTTTTTCTTTACCCAAAGATAAAGGAAATACTAAAAGGAAGACATTTTGATGACATTCAAGACATCAAGGGTAATACAACCACAGCTCTGATAACCATTCCAAAAAAGAGTTCTGAAACTGCTTTGAAGGTTGGACTAGACACTGGCATCAGTGCATAGCTTCCCAGGGGGACTACTTCGAAGGTGGCCATAGTGATTTCAGCAATGAGGTATGTAGCACTTTTTGTAGGATGAGCTCATGAGCTTAATTGTCATGAAGTAATGTCACAGGTGAAAGCTAAGATGGCAGAGACAGGTGTGAGTACGCTTGGGGAACAGAGTTGATCAGAGAGAAGGTAGGACATTGTCATTTTGGAGAGAAGATGAGTAAATGTATCTGAGGATTGCATGTATTCAAGTATTCAAAGATTACCAGATTGTGTGTGTTCATGAATGTAAAGAGAAGTGAGTCTGCTTAATGGTGTATTTGCCCTGGTGTTGTGCAGGTGGGAAGCAGGTATCTTGTGAAGCTTCAGTAGGGTTTTGGCTTTGTAAAGCTGATGAAGGGAGGGAGAGAGGAAAGAGTGAAGAGGCTGAGTCTATGATCATGGCCCATGGTATCTATGATGTGTTAGGGTGGCACAAGGGTACCAGGAGAACGTTGGGAGTAGAAATCAGTCCAGTCTTGGTATGTCCTAAGATTTCTCGAGTGGCACTACAGGAGAGGGAGCTGGAAGAAAAGGATGTGAAGAGACAGGGTTTTTTAAGATTCCAGTTGTGCTGCTGAGGTGTGGGGCAGGGACCGGTCATGAGAAGCAAAGAGCCTGAGGCTTTGAGATACCTAATGCTGAAACAATTTTCTGTGTGGATACTGAGGTTGTTGAGAATGAGGGCAGGAGGGGAGGGGGATGGGAGGGTCTCAAGTGGGGGTGGGGGTGGGTAGAGAGGAAGAGAGAGCTCAGCTGATAAAGTTATCTGTGAATGAGAGGGAGCGGGAAGGGAGGGACCAGAGATGACAACAGCAAAGAGGGGTGGAGAAGGGCCGAGTCTGAGGCTGGAACCTCCTGTGATCCCAGGGGGTTAGTAACAACTGGGAGATGGAGGCCAACAACAGGGGACAGAATGTTCATCTGGGTGCTCTTCTGTTTGCTCCGTTGTCGGGTACTGTGGTGTGGTGTGGGGTGGGCTACAAACACAGAGTGAAAAGTGAAACAAAGCAAAACTCACCCTTTTCTGCTTTCTGAGGAGCACCCTGTGTTAATTATGTTACAATATGTTTAACGTACCCCCTCTGGCAATGGCCAACATTTGGAGATCAAAGAAATTAAGATACTCTAAAGCTGGCAGCATATAATCAGTGAGAAACACTAATAGCTCAACTGTTTCTTTGAAAGTTGAAGCTTACAAGGGTATATGTGAAACTTAGTAAATGTGGAATGTAAATGTCTTGGTACAATAACTAAGAAAATGCCAGGAAGGCTATGTTAACCATTGTGATGAAAATGTGTCAAACGATCTACGAAGCTAGTGTATGATGCCCCATGATCATATCAATGTACACAGCTATAATTTAATTAAAAAAAAAGAAAGTTGAAGTAGTTTCACCACAGGCAGATTAAGCAGGTTTTGCCTGAAGACTATTAAAAAAAAAAAACAACAACAGCAACAAAGCCAACAAAGAAAACCACCTAAGCTACTAATAGAAGCAGAGCTGTAATTGGATTCACTATTGAAACATAAAATTTTGATAAAATGGGAATTCTCTGTGAAATTATTCTAAATCATTTGTTTTAACACAACTGCATGATATTCTTAAGGTTTTAAGTTTGCTTTTTCCCCCCATAATGTCTTAGAATGATGAACTCAGTTTGATGTCTGATTACATAAAATGAAATGTACAGCAAACACATAAAAGAAATGTGTAAGATAATGGTGCATTTTATAATGTATTTTGAGTAAGTTTTTCCACTAATTAATTGAAAATGGAGAAAATAGAATTACATAACATAGAATTGGTTAAATCTAGGAGTAACGTAGTAACATACATAATCTCTCTTCTGTCATCTATAAATGGCAGGAGTGCCATCTTTTCTATCACATGTTTAAATGCCAGCCAGCCATGAGCCGAACCAAACCCACATCATTTATGAAATCTACTGGGGCTTCCCCCGGTCTCCTGATCTTTTTCTCTTCCGACATCCTGCAACATTTTCATTCAACAAAATATCATCAGTCACCTATTATGTACCAAGTACTGTGTCAAGCATTGGAGTAATAGGATAAGAATAAGACTTATTAAAAAAGAAATAGTAAAGGCAGCAATAAAAATGACTAGTTCTTATTTGCTAAAAATTATTGAGTGCTTTGCATTTTCTAACTCTTTTTTCTACCTCCCTCTGCCTCCCTCCCTCCCTTCCTTCCTTCCTTTCTTTCTTTTTCTTCCTTTCTTCTTTCTCTCTCTTTTTTCTCTTTCTTTTCCTCTCTTTCTTTCCCCATCCTCCCTCCTTCCCTTCCTCTCTCCCTCTCTCCCCCCTTTCCTCCCTCCCTTCTTTCCTTCAATGGAGTCTTAGTCTGTCACCCAGGCCAGAGTGCAGTGGCATCATCACAGCTCACAATGACCTCAAATTCCTGAGCTCAAGCTATCCTCCAGCCTCAGCCTCCCGAGTAGCTTAGACTGCAGATATGGGCAACCATTCCTGGTTAGTAACTGTTAGATTTCTCATAACAACGCTAGGAGGCAAACTCCATTATTATTTCCCTTCTAGAGATGAGAAAGCAGAGACTCAGAAAACAGGTTAAATCACTTACTAAATACCACAGGGCCTAGAAAGTAGTAGAGTCAGATTCAAAACCTTCTATCCTCAATTCTAAAGCTCTTAACCACCTAAGTTATTCAACTGCCTTGTGTTTCAATTTTTTCTTCTCAGAAACAAACAAACAAACAAACAACTCCGAATATTGTACATTTGTTCCTTTTAATTTATAGTGTTGTTATGAGATTCAGAGAATAGATTTGGACATATTTTCAAAATTGAAACTATTGGAGTAAGGCAAAATATTATTTACTATAATAGCATCTATGAGTTGTTTTATATGGACGAACTCAGTCAATTTTTAAAACAACTTTGTGATAGCTCTTAAGATCACTCTTATTTTTTGTGATGGTGAAATTGACATACAGAAAGATCACACCACTGTTAAGGATTCCAATACAGAAATTCTGAGTCCAAAAGTCATAAAATTCTGCTGCCATATTTCTGAACTTCTTTCTGTGGACAGTGCACCAGGCTGGGCTGGGCTGGGTGTCCATGCTGGCAGATGTGGGTACTGCTGAAGTTAGGGTGAACTGTACCAAGGAAGAGGCTGTTCCTTCCCTGGCCTCAGAGTCAGCCTGGGCCCTGAGGCCATTGTGGTGAGCTCCGCACCTGGCGTTGAGTACCTCCCCATTCCCTTCTAGCAAAATGACTGGATGGCAGAGCTCTGCCAGGTAGCTTCCACTGAGTAAGCTACTGTCTCTCACAAGGTGTCCATAGCTACAAGCAGCATCCCTCTAACTTAAAGTACATCCCACCTTTTTCTTGGGAAATGCTTAGTGCATGTGGCTCCTGTAATTCCTGTTTACCTCAGTGCAAACATTTCTTGGGAATGCAGTCTAATGCCTCCAGAAAAATTCTTTTCCATTTTTGCTTATCTATATCTTGGAGAAAAGCCTTTCTTTAAATTGAACTGTGTGGCTGGGCATGGTGGTTTATGCTTATAATCCTAGCACTCTGGGAGGCAGAGGCTGGTGAATCACCTGAGCTCTGGAATTAAAGACCAGCCTGAGCAAGAGGGAGACCCCTTCTCTACCAAAATAGAAAGAAAGAGAAAAAGAAAAACTAGCCGGGGAGAGAGAGAGAGAAAGAGAAAGGAAGAAAGGAGGGAGGGAGAGAGCAGGGAGGGAGGGGGAGGGATGGAGGGAGGGAGGGAGGAAGGAAGGAAGGAAGGAAGGAAGGAAGGAAGGAAGGAAGGACAGACGGACTAGCCAGGCATTGTGGTAGGTACCTGTAGTCCCAGCTACTTGGGAAGCTGAGGTAAGATGATCACTTGAGCCCAGTAGTTTGAGGTTGCTGTGAGCTATGACACCAGGGGACTCTACCCAGGGTGACAGAGTGAGATTTTGAATAAAAAAAAGGAAAAAATATTTAACAACATGTGTAACTTGCTTAAATTGAATGTTTTTGCACTGGTTCAAGATGTGCTCTCTCCTTCTCTTAATAAATTTGGGTTTGGTTTAGTAGACACACACCAGGCTGCTCTGGCCAAAAATCTCCTTCTCTGATTACTCGCTTGGGGAGCTTAGGGGTTGGGAAAGGGGTTACTTACCACTGTGGCAGCAGGCCACCCCCCTTCACAATACATTACATTCCTGTAGCGCAGAATCAAATTACCATTAGCAAGTTTAATGTTCTGAACGTGGCAATAAGACTGGTTTAATTTTGCTGGCACATCATTTTTCTAAATTATTTGATATCAGGACTCTTTGTAAGAACAGAATATCTGTTAACTCACTGTAGAGCTAGTGTTATATGGGAACACATTTTGGGAAATTTTGGCAAGCAGATGTATAATTGAAATTGTAATCAGGTGCTAACGAAACAGACCATCTTCCTTAGGTTCAAACCTCTAGAAAAATAAGATTAAAACTACCTCCCAATAGATTCCTTTAACTTTGTTTTAAATAGTTTATACAGGGGGGGAAACATTGCAGAGAGCACTCGATGAAAATTCTGAATTATTAAAATGTAAAATCTTGGTGGCTCAAGGGAGGAAAATATTCTATTAATACAGAGTGTACTTTTTATATGATAATTCATTTAGTCACTCCTCAGGCTTTATAAAAATGAAGAGATCTTAGAAATCATCTGGATCAACTGATTTCAGAACAGAGAAATCCAAGGCCCAGAGCAATGAAAGATTGTGCCCCTGTTGACGCAGCCGGTTGGCAAGAGGGAGTGAGAGTCCAGGATTCTGTGGTTTCAATTTTATAGTTCCATTCTCATTTAACAGTTTGATTACAACTAAAAACTTGAGCATAAAGGACAAATTTTCTAAACCAAATAGAAATACATATGATTTATGTTCAGAATTTCAGCAGGTATAATGGAAGTTGCATAAAATATGAGAGGTTCTTTCTAGATATCTCAAAATATTTTAAAACACTATGAGCAAGAAAATTCAGACAGTAATGGCAGAAGTATGAACCAAAGTTTATCTTCCATGAAGATATTTACAAAGACCACTGATGATATTTGAAGCCCACTCAGTCTCTGTTTCTTATAAATATGAAAAATATTCTTTGAGGAGGTGACTCACAGGTTTGATTACATTGAATATCAGAATATCTCTATCTGCTAATCAAATTGTGTTTCAACAAAATGCTGACATACAATATAAAAATTCATTGCTGTAAACATGGCCTATAAAATCTGAAATAAAACTTTACCTCACTTTTGATTACACAACTCTTTTACTTTCTTTATTTTAATACAAGTGAAAAGAACATTAAATTTTTTCTTATTTATTAAGTACCAAATATATTAAACTACCATTTTCTTTGATTATTCATCACATTAAAAATCTTTCTATACAAGTATTTCATAGGGAATAAAACAAAAGACACCAATAAACAAATGGAAATCACGGTGTTTGTCAGCAGGGCATGAAGAGAGCCTTTCTAAGTATTGAGTTGTGTTTTTTACTGCAAAAAGTGAAATAGTACCTACTCTATCAACTTCTTCATTAAGACAATTTGGAAGGAGTTCATATGTAAATTAAGTTATCAAAAGAAAGGGCTTCCTTCAGTTTACATAAACTCAAAGAAATCAGAACAAATTTCCTGTTTTCCATATGGCGGAAATAATTTGAAGTAGGAATTTCCTAAAGAGAAATAATTTCCTTGGGTATTTGAGAATTTTTGTGCACTGATCTAAGATTTCATAATTAATTTTTAAGTCATTCTTCTGTCTACCAATGTAATATTTTTACTGGAAAATGATTCCCAAGAATTTTCAGAATTAAATTAGTTTCTCTAATTAACTGAGAATCTTTAGAAAAACTGCCTTAAATTTCTGGAAGTCTGTTTCCACTTCCCACTTCTGCTTGGGTATAGTGGGGCCTGAGTGGGTGGGATGTCTCACTCTTTCTGTCCTGAGCACTCTTTGGAATGTGGCACATCTTTGTCTTTTATTCTGTGGTTTCATAGCTACAGATAAGTCCCACTAACTCTCCCATCATATTTATATTTGCAATTATGTTGATTGGCTGGTTGTGTTAGGGGCAGAGAAGCAGGTCACTGCCTGAATCATTTAAGTATTTTTAAAATTCAAATTATCAAGATTAAGTATGACCTAGGTATTCTTCAAGGCATCAGAGATATGATATAAGATATAAGATGCTCTAGGAGATAATAGTATAATGGGATAGATATATACGTAATTATCAACTAGCATGCTAACTGTCATGTTGAGAGCACATGCACAGCTGGCCTCGTCGGTTTGGGTCCTGAGTGACCTTTACCTCCTGTCCCCCATTCTTACTGTCTTGTAAATTTGGCTCCCACCCCAGGGGATGCCTATCTTGGGTAGTTGAGGTAGATTGATGTGGGAGATTAACTTTTAAATTGGAATGTTGTAATAGGTCATTGAGTCATGCTAATTATTATTTGGAATAGGGGTTGGTGTGGTTTTTGCTTTGAATGTTCATGTATAAAACTGTGATTTTGGACATGACAGGACAGAACAGTCCTAGGGAGGCTACTCTCTCTATTCTCCAGAGTCTCTGACTTCTGACAAAGTTTGGTGGACCGATGCCTGTCTCTGCATATTTGCTGATGGTGACAGATAGCTGTATCCTCTTCATCTGGGAACAACATTATGGATCATGTTAAATAGTTTAGGAGAATGTGGGAAAGGTACCTAACCCAAGTTTAAGGTTGGGCAAGGACAAATGACAAGCAAGAATAACACAGGTAACGAGGGAGGGAGCAAGAGTGTTTTTAATACTAGGCGCAACATAAGCCAAGGCCAAGGTGTGTGTCCCTCGGGCCCAGCTTGGCTGGGTTTCAAATGTGCACAAGAGCAGCAGGAGACAAGCCCAGGAGCTGAGCCAGGTGCGTGCTCAGGAACCTTATAGATCTGGCTTTGTAAATAGGCAAGGAGAAATCCATAAAGGATTTAAGCCAGGAACAACACGTCACAGTGATATTTTAGAAAGTGAACTGGCAGCAATGTCGTGGACACATTCTGAGGAGTCCAGGATGTAGGCAGATGCTATGGGGTGGAAGTGGTTTGTCCCTTCCAAAACTCATGTTAAAATCTGGTCTATAACGTAATGGTGTTGAGAAGTGGTAGGACCTTTAATATGTGTTTGGGTCATGGAGGCCTCTGCCCTTGAGAAGGGAGTAACACCATCCTTGCAGAAGTGAGGTAGTTATTATGTGAGGGCTTAGTTACCGTGAGACCAGGTCCTTATCAAAGCGAATTTGGCTTCCTTAGCTTTCTCTTGCTTCCTCTGGTCATGTGGTACCACCTACCTTGTTATGAAGCAGCATAAGGCCCTCGCCAGATGTTGGCTGTGTGGTCTAGGACTTCTCAGCCTCCAGAACTACAAGCCAGAATAAACTTCTGTCATTTGTAAGTTACCCAGTCTGTGATATTCTGTTACAGTAATAGAAAAGACACTAAGACAGCAGGTAAGTCAGTTAAGGGACAGTTACACTGATCCCAGAAACAAAGGACAGTGTCTTGAACCAAATGGCATTGCCACATCAGTGAGGCCATGACCTTGTCATCACATGATAATTAAACCCTGGAGACATAGTGAGAGCAGGAAGTAAGAATGAAGCTACTTGTAGATGCATTATTTCTACAAAACTTGGAAATGATGTTTGCATAAAACCAGGCATTTACTTGTTTGATACTTTCTCTATCTTGTTCTCAGACAGAAATATCAAAGACACAAGACTGAGAGTCCAATTGGACTTTACATGAAAGCCCAATTTAAAAGTAAATGTCTCAACACACTAACTGTGAAATTGCCAGGAAGGCTATGTTAACCAGTGTGATATAAATGTGTCAACCGGTCTGTGAAACTAGTGTATGACCCCCCATGATCATACCAATGTACATAGCTATGATTTAATAAAAAAAATAAATAAATAAAAATAAAAAATATATTAAAAAAAAATCTAAAAAAAAAAAAAAAATACGAGTGATACAATTCCATGATGGATGTATCTGGATAAGGAAGCTACACCAGGAACCCACATCTTCTGACTCCAGAAATTCCTCATTTCACCCTAATTCTCTCTTTCTAGTCCTTTCAGAAGTCTGAGTGTAAATAACATCTACTCCCCCCCCCCCCACGCTCAACCACTAATATCTGTTACGTGCAGGGTTAAATTTGGTGAGAAATTACAAGGGAATTTTGACTATCTTGACAGCTAAAAATAGTCATTTGAGCAACAAATACATGCCCCAGTTTCTTGTAATGCAAAATAACCAACAGGTAACTCACTAATTCTGTGGACTCAGAATAACACAAATGATCATTCCACGGGTGCAGAGACACAACAGAGGGAAATTCTACTACCTCCTAATCAAAGTACACTCGGCAAAATGCCCTGCCTTCTCAGACATTCAACAAGACATCTCACAGGTTTCCTGATTGTCCTGGTCACTCTTTTAAGAGTAACTCAACTGACACGTTATACAAAAGAAAGTTAAATACAGGGACCAGTGGCCACCACCTGACAGCAGAGAGAGCAAGTCAAGCGACTCCACTCACACCACGTGCCAAGAGTCTTGGTGTTACATGCACCGTGTGGGGACACTTCCCCTCTGTCTTCATGTCCCATGGCATCATCAGCTACAAGGCCATCCAAAGGACATAATTGTGGCCCAAAGATTGTTTGCAGAAAATGCTCCCCCTTTCATCCCACAGTGTCTAAAAATGATAGTTTGTAGTTTTATCTCTGTTTATTCAATATACATCATTTTAATATTTCTAGCCTCACTGAGGAGGTATTTCAAAGAGTTGGAGCGGCCTCTCATTTCATCCAGGTTCGCACAGGATCTTAGTAGATTCAGAATGTACAGAGCTGGAGGTATCTGGTGAGTTATATTCCTTTGTTTCTCTTTAGGAGATAGAAAACGGAGGAGGCAGAGCCTAAGCACTTAGAAAACTCGAAACTGATAAAGGCATTATCAGTTAGATTCTAGGTATTAAGCTCTGAGAACTATTATGACACTTAGAATCTCTGGCAACCCACACAAAATCATGGAATAACATGGAAATGTTGTTCATGTAGAGAAGAAATAAGAATGCCTCTCAGACTCCAATAAAAAAGGAAAGACAAACAATCTAAGACCGCAGGACTCTCAAATGGAATATTTAAATTCTGACCTTATCTTTCATAAAGTTAGAAATTATGATGGTAAAATATAATGAAAATATTTATATAATATAGTTAGCTGGGAGCTCAACAGGTGACCAAAGCAGTTTGGGATAATAATGAAATTGTTGTACTCAAACCTATCAAGACACCAGGATATAATAAACTGCTCTCCACTTCTTGGTAAGGAGATCGGGAAAGCACAATTAATAATTAATTTCATATTCAACACAATCATCACTATCCTCATTATTAAAAATGTGTATTTTTAGGAAGCACTTCATAAAATAAGTTAAATAAACCTTTAGAAACCTATAATTTACATACTTGTAAATAAAATGAAAGTAAAACACTGAAATGAATTAGGAAAATATCATCTCAAAGATAATAGGTTGGCTGGATTTGGAAAAAAAAATGCCTTATTCCATTAAACTTAAATATTATGTTTAGATCATCCAAAATTCAGGGAAGTCAATAATTCCCCATCATAATCTTTCTTGCCCATAATGTTACAACTTCCTGCTCTTTTTTCCTTCCTGCCTTCTCTTCCTTTCCTTCTCATTTATTTCAGTAACTTACTGTGCAAACCATTCCTACCATCCCAACGAGTGAAGAGGAAGCAGTTTCTAGGAATAGTGAAGGAGATGAGGAAAGAAAAACTGAGAAAAGAAAGGGTTCTGCTGAATTGTAACGTGGACACTCACATGGTAATTATCAGTACCAGTGTCAGACCGGTTGCCAGATGAAAGATGAATTTGATTCTCTAGTTTTGTTTTTTTTTCTTTGAGACAGAGTCTCACCCTGAGTGGAGTGTCGTGGCATCATCACAGCTCACAGAAACCTCAAACTCCTGGGCTCAGGCAATCCTCTTGCCTTAGCCTCCAGAAGAGCTGGGACTACAGGTGCCTGCCACAATGCCCTGCTAGTTTTTCTACATTTAGTAAAGAAGAGGTCTCGCTCTCGCTCCTGCTCTGTAAGGCTGTTTTCAACTCCTGAGATCAAGCAATCCACCTGCCTTGGCCTCCTAGAGCACTAGGATGACAGGTGTCAGCCACTGTACCCGGCCAGCAGATCTAATCTGATACCTAGGCCTAGAAAACAACCCCACCTAGGATACTTCTCAAAATAATCCTATTTTCCTCATACCCACAGTTCCATCTCCTGCAGGAACTACCTGGAGGGACACCATAATTGAGGTTCTTTCTTGCTTTTGTTTTTGACACTCATCTCATATCAGTCCATCTTCCAGATGCTGCTGCCAGAATGACCAGTTACCACATCACGACTTTGCATAAAACCTTTGGGTGGCTCCCCATAGAATAAAACCCATGTCAGATATTCCACAGGACCTTCTGAAAACATATTAGCAAATCAACAGGCAACCTTTTTTTTTTTTTTTTTTTTTTTTTGCAGTTTTGGGGCCAGGGCGGGGCTTGAACCCCCCCATCCCTGGTATATGGGGCCGGCGCCCTACTCCTTGAACCACAGGCATCGCCCTTAACAGGTGACTTTTCACCAAATATATGTCAGGGACTGGTTGATGCTTTTGTGTTTATAATTGCAGCTGATCCTTAGAATAATCCTTCAGAAGAGGCATTCATGTACTCAGCCTTGCCTAAAGATACAATTTGTAGAATGTTATACACAACTTGGCAAATACTTTACCGATTATCATAATCTCTTTTTACCAATCCTTTCTTTTATTCCATGAAAGTAAAACATAAATCACAGATTGTCATAACTGCATTGATTGAAAATGATACAAGGCAACATTATGAGATTTTTATACATTTGTGCTAGCAACAGTAACTTAAAATCAATGATTTGGAGAGAAATTATTCAGGAAATCTTAATGACTTATTATAGTAAAAACACTTATAAGAGCGCATCCATTAATGGGGGACAATTACTGGAAATTTCAATTTAATATTCAGGAAATCAATTAACTAGTATTTAATTACTTAAAATTATGATCCGTTAGTAAACATTGATACACTTTGCTTACAAATATCACTTCTGATTATGGTTCATCAGGAAACAAAATGAAAGTGATCATCCAAAGTGATCTGACTCGCTCCCTGTTTCCGGAACTTCACTGTCTTTCTCTGCGAATTGCTATTGTGTAGAACCAGAGACCATTAGAGCAGAAAGACATGCTGAGGTCAGCTCGCCCCCTCCTCATGTGACAAGGCAGACTTTGAGTCTCAGTGCAGTGCCTGGGGGCCCCCTAAGGCTGTGCAGCTCATTCAGAACTGTCCTGGGACTAGACTCAAAAGCTCCCAGCTCCTGGGGTTGCCTCTGTTCTGACCATTGCTTGTCTTGAAATAACCTACAACTCAGAGAGGGAACTAAAGGGCATGCACCCTCTTTCTTTTTCTTTTTTTTTAGTTTGGAGCTTGTAAAACTCTATGTCTGCTTCGGAAAGTCATTCTGTAAACTCACAAGGGGAGGTGAGCCACCTAGCACTCTCGGCTGAATCCTCCTCTCCCTGCCTGTGCTACCGTTCACTAGGCATCCTTTCCACTCATTTTCCGGTATATTCTGCGTTGCTATTGGCATAACATCCTATCAGTGCAGTTAATTACATCCACTTGGAGTGTGAAGGACAACTTGATTGTCTCAAAGAGCCAGAGGCCATATAATCCATCTCCCTGCTCTCACAAAACCAGGTCCCAATTGTCTGGGCTTCAAGGGGACGTGAAAGGGATGTCCCCTGAGAGGGATGACCCTTGGGAATGTGCTGGCACCCTTTCCCCACCACAAATGGAAGAGGCACAAAACAGGTTTCTGCTTCTCATCCTCCAGGGGCAGGAAGAACCACCTTGTGGCTCTCTGCTCCAGATCCACTACTGAGACGCTCTGAAACCTCCACGGGGCCTCGTGGCTTCCAATTTATAAGTCAATACCATTCTCTCCATTCCGAACTTGGTTACACTTAAATGTGGCTAAGTGTGCACATCTGATCACACCTCCGGATCATTTTTGCAACTTATCTGGAAAAATAATAAATAGTGTGGTTATGAATCTGACCGCTTAATGTGGCTATACTCTTATGATCCTAAGTTTCTTGTTCCAGTAGAACATTTATAGAAATGTTTAGATTTACCAAAGGGTATCCAATTTCCTGCTTCTGTATTTGAAAGAATAACCAGAAATTAAACCTTATTGCATGTATGGTCAGGATACTTTTATCCCTTTGTTCTTAATCTTCAAGTAGGAGAAGGGATTGAGAAACCAGGAGTCCCAGCAGAGGATGAACTATTGTTTTTAAAGGCAGGCTCCTCACCTGATCCCAGTCTCCTGGAGGCTGCCACCAGGTGTTGCCTTACTGAGGCATCTTGCAAGACCAAGTTGTCAAACTGCGTGTGATGTGGCCAATTCCAGTCCAAACCCACAGCACCCACTGAGTCACGAATTCAATAGGAAGAAGGGAAGGGGACCCTGTTCATAACATGAACTCTGGAGCACTCTGAGATCCTGACGGCAAATGTGGTGCAATAAAGTTCTACACGCTGTTACGCACCAGAGGACCTTCTGAGTGACTTTTGAGAATCTCTGCTGCGGTATGAGAACCAGTTATACTTCTCTCTGCAGCTGACTTCTCCATATGAGACAGACACTGTAAATTATACACCTGATCACACAGCCCTCTGCGGGCTCACAGCCACAGGGGGCTATGCATGAGCTTTGTTCTTACCTTTTCCTTACGTTACTACGCTCATTTTCCTTTTCCTTCTAAAAAACATTTTAAAAATGACATCCATGCACTACACGTGGGATTCATAGAATAGAGCAAAGTACAGAACATACAAATCCCGGCTTCCCCTTGCAGCCTCATTCCCATTCGCCTCCTCAGAGGTCCTGTCTTCTTGTGTGCAAACGACCAGACCCCTGCCTACTGCTTTCCAATGTTGTGTGTGGATTCGCATTTCCCTGGGTTTTACAGATGCCGTATGTATTGTTATACAACCCCGCTCTCTTCCCAGTGAGAAGTAAAATTTCTGCAGCCAACAGTGTGCAGCAGCACCTCATTCTTTGCAACAGCTGCAAGGCACAAGGGGAAAGGTTGGCAGACTTTACGCCATTTCACCATTTAGATGGTTTATATATTTTTCCCCAGCCATCCTTCCTCATGGGGTTGGATCACCAAAAACTCGCCTAAATTCCCCTTCCAGAGCCTGGGACCAGAAGGCAATCAGCATCTACATCCTGATATCAACAACTGCCTTCTCTGAAAGAGTCACACATTTATATTCCCACCAATAGCATCCAAGAATTACCTTTTCCCTGAGTTCTCACTGACACAGATTGTTATTTATTAGGTTTTGAGAGGTAATTTGTATTTTGTGGTTTAATTGGTATTTCCCTGATTACTCAGGAGGTTCAGCATCTTTCCATATATTTATTTTGTTTCAACGAGTTGCTCATTCATATCCTCAGCCTCAATGGATGATTTATCTATTTTGGGTAATGACACGTAGCTATTCTTTATGTAATCTAGATATTAATGCTATAAACATTGCTAATCGTGTTTCCCCAGTCTACCACTTGCCTTTTAACTGTACATGTTATCTTTTCTATATAGATCTTTCATACTTAATGAGGCCAATCCACCAATATATCAATCTTTTTTCTTTATTGCTTTTGGGTTTTTCCTCTTAATTACAAAATGTTTCCTCACTTCCAAGATTATATAAGTGTGTGTGTGAACGCACATGTGTGCACACGCACACACATGTGTATGTAAATTTTTTATTTTTCTGATGCTGTTAGAAGTTTTATATGTATATTAACATGTGGGTCACAAGAAAAGTTGTGAAATAGACTGTGCTATGGTCCCTTATTTTACTTCCAAGAAACACAGTCAACATGTCTTTTCTGATTCACTCATACGAGTTTTTACCAACTCAGCTTATTGGTGTTGCTGGGAGGGGGCTTCCTTTGTTTCTATCCATGCAGATTTTACATTTCTTGATTCTTGTGTATTTCAAAACTTGGGTAATGACCCACATGTTTGGGTTCATTTGCCATTAATTTGTGATCGTGGTGTGATGTGTAGTTTAGCAACTTTTAATTGATGGTAGAATATAACATAATGTATCTACCATAATGGATATGAAAACTTGCACCAAGTGAGTGGTACAGTTGGAGCTCTGGGAGCTGAAGGAAAGTGATGAAATGAAGAGGTCTCCACTGGTGGAAGAGAAGAGGAAATATGCTTTGGGAGTGTCAGAGTAAGAAGATTGTCATGGGCGGCGCCCATAGCTTTATGGGTAGGGCGCCAGCTACATACACCAAGACTGGCAGGTTCAAACCCAGCCCAGGCCTGCTAAACAATGACAACTGCAACAAAAAAATAGCCAGGCTTTGTGGCAGGTGCCTGTAGTCCCAGCTACTTGGGAAGCTTATGCAAGAGAATCACTTAAGCCCATGAGTTTAAGGATGCTGTGAGCTGTGACACTGTGGCACTCTACTGATGGTGTCATAGTGAGACTCTGTCTAAAAAAAAAAAAAAAAAAGATTATCAGGGAAAATTGACCAGGACATTGAGGGAGACATCTGAGTAGAGAAAGTGAAAAGGGAAGACTTGCAGCTACCCTTGACCTGCCTCCTTCCTTCACAACGGGGTCTGAGAATCTCACTGTGGTGGGCAGCACATTGTTGGCCAGACAGATGACATACGAGACACTTCTAATAAGTAGGAAATCAAACTTTAACTAAGGCATCCTATTCTTCTCATTCTTATTTTACTGTAATGGAAATGTCACATCAAGCCCCAGAGCTTCTTTTGCTGATCCCAGGCCCTGAAGATGAGCCTCCAGAGCACAGAGAAGGCCCCATGCCCAGGAATCAAGCCCAAGCTACCATAACTAATCCATCATCTGCGGCCAGAAAGGCTGGCTCCGAGTGTCGATGTGGAGTTAATTAGACAAATATTGTGCGCTCGAGTCCAATTGATTATTAAGACACCATAACGAGGATTTCACGTCACAGCGTGTATTAGAAACACTGAATTATACCTTGCACATGCTTGCTCACTTCAGAAACTGTGTGGACTCATCAAGTGACAATTAGCATTCAGTAATATCTAAGCCCTGTTTTTATCACTGCTAATTTAATAAGAGAGTTATTGTTCTCTACATTAATTAATATCTATAGATTAAATTTGAAGACTGGGTATCCAAGATACAAGCTGTTGCTTAACTCTGGGGTGGTTTGCATGCTTTTCTGGTTAGTTTGATTTGCTGCTTCCTATGTATGCCAGAAAAGAGAGTCTTCAGGCTCTGAAGGGGATCCTAAACTTGGAGAGCCCTGGCCAAGTAAATGATGGACTTGGGAGGCATGTTCTTCTTCCTGGAAAATTGGGAAAGAAGAATACCACTACCCAGTGTTCTAAGGTACCTAATTTCCTCTAAAAAAATTTTTTTTCTAAGTCTAGAAGCTGTGGCTTTTCAGGTTTCCATGGGACCTGAGACTAGATTGGCCATGGTCACTCTTCCCTGGAGTCCGGATGAAGAGCTTATTACTGAACCATGGATGGGTCTAATTTCCTTATGATGAAGTAGAACTATGGCTTTGCTCATCTACCTCTGTCTCTTTGGACAAGGCTTTCTGCTGTGGTGACGGTGATTCGTAGTTCAAAACCCTACTCACATCACTCCAAACTCTGGTGCTTCTACCCTGAAATGAATAAATAAGAAGAGATCCCCTAGTTATTTATGTAGAAAACAAGCTTTTAATCTGTGATGCTCCATGATTTTCGTGAGACGCTCATCCATCTCCACCTCCATCTCTATGTGGAGTGACCACATTTTTTATGGCTTTAATATGTTCCCTCCTTCGATGATTAGGGTTAGTTCTATGTCACTGGTCTTGAAAATTATCTCACAGTCAGCTAAAAGCACAAGGAGGTAACCTTTAATTTAGAAATTTAATTACAAAGAAAAATATATGCTTTTAGGTTTCATATAATGCTATACCAAGCATTTACATCTTAAAAGTGTTTTTGAATCCCTTTTTTAAAAGCGTTCCATTCATAAATACATAAAGTACACTCATAACATATATATACAAAGGGCACTAATCTTAAGTGTATAGCTCAGTCCAAATGAAGAGCTCAGATTTATACACACACACACACACATACACACGAGTTATGTAACCAAAGCCAGATCAAAATACAGAACACTCCCACCAAGTTCAAGCTGTTCTCATATTAGTTTTCAGACATTGACCCCCAAGATTCTCCTGATACACCCAAAGCACCTATGCCAACTTCTGCCATCACTAACTTGCTTTGCCTGATCTTAGACTTTATAACATTGTGTACACTCCACTGTCTAAGAAACATTTATTTTGAAAAGTAAAGATTTTTTAGCAAGTCGGTTTTTCCTCACATTACAGTATCTCCAATAATACCTAGGTCATTACAGAAATTTTGAGATACCCAAACATCAAGAAACATAAAATCCACACAGAGGGAATGAAACCAGCTCAGCAACACCGACAAGCCAATTATGTTGAAACGTGCACAGGTGAATCAGAAGGGACGCCGCCGACTGTGTCTCTTGAAAGTGAAATAACAGACCATAACACAGTCTGTCTGAAAACTTTCAGAGTAAACCACATCCAATACTTTCTTCTAGTAGGCATAACTTTTGGCCTGTTCTTAAACTCCTATGAACTTAGATATTCTCAGTCATGATTCCCTGGTCACCACCAATCTTACAACTAGACTCATATGAGAACATTTAAATTACAAAGGCTACAGAGGTATCTATGTCACATCCTCTTTCTCTACTTAGACTTGCTAACCTCAAGTGCTAGAGTTGGAAAAGTTGTCATCTTTGTTATTCTAACCATCTTGAAAGCTGAGAGTGGAAAGTATAAGAAGAGGGTCCTGAGTTTACTCCTGCTTTACTTTGGACATTACTACATGGGACTCAATTAACTGTGGGAGGGGGGTTCAGACCGAATTAGATCCAGGAGGTACTATGGATTTGGGTAAAGATGTATAAGAGACAGAACTCTATTATAGGTGAGCTGATTGGGTGGCATCAGAGAAGACCACCCAACCCAGAAACAGGCAATGTTTGGGAGACTAAAGAGATAGGGAGAAATTGGGGTCTCGTATCTGGATTTCATCAGGAGGGTTGGGTCCTTGACAAGAGACTACTAAGAGGAAGGGAAAGGCTTAGTTTTAGAGAGATGAATTCACCAGGCAGGCTACCAGGACAGGAATCCACAAGGGGAAGGGCGTATTCTAAGACAGTGGTTCTCAAAATGTGGTCCTCAGACAAACAACATAAGCCTGACCTGAAAAAGTACAAATTCTCAGAACTGCTGAATCAGAAACTGTGGCTTGATGCCCAGCAATCTGTTTTAACAAGCACTCCAGATGATACTGGTATAGGCTAAAAATTTGGGAGCCACAAGTCTACGAACTAGAAACAGGGCGCTACGTGGAACCTGCTCTCAGGAGTGAGGCACCAACGTTAGAGCTGGGCTAGAGTCCCAGGAAATGGCGCTGAGTGCCCGGGTGACAGGCTGCAGTTCACCTCGTCCCTCAGGGTGGAGACACGAAAACCCTGCTTGGACAGAGCCATCAGAAACAGGTAGAGCCTGAGGACACGTGACACATTTTTGGAGGATGTTAGCATGACATGTTAAACTGCTTGTTTCTGTCTCCCCATCTTGAAATCATGAGCTTCTCCAAGGCAGGGACTTTGCCTGATTTATCTTGTTTATCTCCACCCACAGTGCCTAATAAAATGCTTGAAACACAACAAAAGCTCAAAACACGTTTGTGGGATGAATGCAATGGGGAGGGAATGCATGAAGGAATGAACAAATAAAAGAAGTTAAAGAGGGAGCACGTGTATCGAATGAGCCACGCGATGAAATGTCCAGAGTAAGTGAACGCAGTGAGACAGAAAGAATTCGGTGCTTGCCAGGGGCGAGGTGGGAGGGAGAGTGACAAGTGGCTGCTAAGGGCGCGGGGTTTCCATTGAGAGGGAGGGATTAAAATGTTCTGGAATTAGATCGCGATGGTAGCACTACCTTATGAATATACTAAAACCCACTGAATTGGACACTTTTAAAGGGTGGATTTTATGGTATGTGAATGATATCTCAATAAAAATAATTACATTTTTTAAAAAGCAGAATGTGTGAATATCAAGCAAGGCATTTCTGAAGGTACATTTCATAAGCCAAAAGTGGCGCTTGGAGGACATGGGGCATTGTATGCCATGAAACTTCTCAAGGCAAAACTACCAATGAGAAGGAATGCTGATGTGATCTCAGTGTGCCCTGCCCTCCCTCCTCAGGAAGGTTTCCCCAACCAGTACAGCCGTGACAGCCAGGCCCCAAGGAGGTCTGCAGGAAACTGCTCAGAGACTCCACTGTGTCCCAGTAAACGTGATCCCATCAGCAGCCCAGGAGACCACCAAGGCCAAAGACAGCATTAGGAGAAGTGAGTTCTGGGGCCTTCTCCCTTGCTCAGGCTCTCAATTTGGAAACTAGGAGAATGACATCTAGCAGACCACTCTCTGGAGGAGTTCTGTGACAAGCAACTGGGCTAACTCCTGGGAAAAATGCTTTGTTCTCCCTAAAACACAAGCCCTAAAAGTTCTTCCTGCTGTTTGCAAAAGAGCAGAACCCATGCAAGGAGCTGGGCTGGGCCTCTGCTCCAGGGACAACCCTGGGGTGGAGAGAAACAGGGAAGGGAGCTCCGCGGAGCAGGGTGCAGGGCCGGGACAGGACTGCAGGGCCCAGCGTGAGGGCTGCTGGCTCTCCCGGGCTTTACAGCCCTCCTGTTATTACCTCCACTTTCTTTTTATGCTATTGCCAAAATACCACCATTAATCTTTCGTGCTCCCTGAAGGCAAAACACGGATAATTGGATTTATCTGGTTTTAGAATTTGTTAGGTTCCGTTACAAAATAAATAAATAACTGCCCTCGGAAGAGGAGCGTCTTGGGGGCTCCCGGTCGTCAGGTGGAGTAGCCCACGTGGGGTCCACGCTGCGCCACCAGCTCATTAATCTGGGCTATCTCCTCCCTGCACCTGGTCGCCGCTGTCCGCAGCCGCCTCTCCCTGCTCCTGGCTTGATTTGTTTCCCTCCCCTGACCCGGCCAGCGTCAGAGCCGGCCAGTGTGTCCTGTCTCCCTGCCGATTTCATCCCCCCATCCCACCCTGCCCTCTCTTCCTTAATTTTTTCTGCCTCCATCTCCTGCTGTGCTGTTATCTTCCCAGATTGTACTGTGAGGCTGCTTAGAACTTCTCTGGGCAGCCTGGAACCTTCTGTGTCTTGTCTTCTTGCTATTTTCATCATTAAATATATAAGTGTGCATGCACACACACACACACACACACACACTCCTACAACAGAATAATGGTATGTGATCCAGGCCAGTGATTCACAGGGAAGCCTGCTGGATAATATTTTGAACTTTTGGACTTTGTTGTATGAGAAGGTGCTGTCTGGCACTGCTGAAACCATCTTGCAGGCACAAAAGATGCTGATCTCAGCACTGGAGATGATCCAAACTCACCCTGGAATCTGCTCCTTCCAGCATCCTTCCCAAGTGGCACTGTTAATATTACCATTGCTTGCCTCCTGTTTACTGTTAGTCTGTTTTTCTTGGTGCTGGAAGCATCCTATCTGCTGTCTGATGTTCCCCTCCAGCCAGGGCTTGATTAGACCATGAGTGGACATCTACCCCAAGCTGGGATAGTCAGATTTTGTCTCCTGGAAATTCAGAAATAGGACAGAGCAATACTAGAAAATGTGTGGAGACCAGCTTGAACGCAGGACCCACAAACTCATAAAATGCAAGATGGTCACTTCTCCCCATAGAAGCAGAGAAAGAAAAAAGAACAAAGGGCCCTCTGTGTAGTAAAAAAGTCAGAATAAGAGACCATGTGACCACACTGAGAGAGGCAGATAAGAGGGCAGCCTGTGTTCTAGGGCAGCGGCCCCAATCTTTTTAGCACCAGGGACTGGTTTCATGGAAGACAATTTTTTTATGCACCAGTGGGGTGAAGCCCAGGTTTGGGGATCATTCAAGAACATGACATTTATTTTATCTCTATTATTATTAGGTTTTAATGCATAATGAAATAATTATACAACTCACCTCATGAAGAATCAGGGTGAGCCCTGAGCTTGTTTTCCTGCAACTAACCCGTCCCATCCTCTATTTACAGGCACTCCGCAGCACTGTCATCGCCGCCTCTGCTCCACCTCAGCCATTAGACTCTCATAAGGAGCACACCACCTAGATTGTTCTCATGTGCAGTTTACAGCAGGGTTTACACTCCTGCCAGGATCTAATGCCAGCGCTCTGATAGGAGGCAGAGCTCTGACAGTGACGCCAGCCATGGGGAGCCACTGTAGATAACAGATGAGACTTCTCTGACTCACCTGCTGCTCAACCTGCTGTGCAGCCCAGTTCATCACAGGCCAAGGGCTGGCATGAGACTGCAGCCCAGGGATTGGGGATTGAGTTCTAGAATTTCTACCTCCTGGTCTCCTTCCTTTAGAAGCTAAATTTCCTTACTTCCCCTGAGTTCCATGGTTCTTATAACACAGCCTACTTCTTTATTTAAACAGCTTGAGTAGGTTTTTTCCCTACATTTTAACAAAAAAGGTAAAGCAAAATATTGTTACACTCACAACTAGAGATACGAGGATTAATAAAATACTTTCTCTCCCTTCCAGGGACTTACCCTATGAACACAAGATATGTATAATTACTGCTGCTGGAACCTGTGAGATTGTGTCATAGTTAATCATCTGAATATACTAAGAGTGTGAAAATACCAGTTTGTTCACCTTGCATGCTCTGGTGAACAGGAAACACTAAGAAGGTTATATACACATTTTTTTTCCAAAAAAATAGCACATAAAACTAGTTTTGCTTATATGATTATCAGATTCAGAAGTGTATACCTTGGGACTCGTGATTCTGTATGTCTGATGCTAAGTGCAGGAATCTGTATTCCAAAAAAGCTTTCTGGTCAGTGTGATCCCAAACTTGGCTTGAAAAGGTTAGAAACCAGCAAGAGAAAGACAACTGAGGAAAATCAGAAAAGATTAAGAAGATATAACATCTGAGAGAGACGAGGAAGATGAGTAACACCTGCCATATAGAGGAGGAAGTTGGGAAGGAACTTTTCAAGAAGAAAAAGAGCAAATTACAAATCATTGCACAAATAAAAGTTGCTTATGTTCATTATTATTTCTATTTTTGCTGTGGTCAGAAATATACAAATGTCTGATGACATCCACTTACATAATTGGGAAGGAGAGGAGGCCAGACAACAGGTGTAATCTACCTGCCTTTGTCAAGCAGACATTAGTAACAGGTTCTACAGAGCCACAATAGCTAATTCAAATATGTCTGTGGAATCCTATTCCTGCCCTCAAGAAACTCACATCCAGTTGAAGAAAAAGGGTTGCCTGGACACTAGATACCCCACCTAGTACATGATTCTGTCCTTTTAATCTCTCTCTCATTTAGAATCAGGATTTTTGCTATGTTGCCCATGCTGGACTCAAACTCCTAGACTAAAGCAATTCTCCTGCCTCAACTCCCAAAGAGTTGGGACTTCTATTAGTGCACACCCTTGCACCTGGCTTGGAAACTTCTTTTAACATTTCCTGTAAGCAGGTCCATTAAAAACAAATCCCTCTGATTTCTGTTTCTCTGAGAAATTTTCTTTTTTATTCAGGTGGGTGATTCTTTTCTTATAACATTTTCTACATTTCACACCACTCTTTTCTTTTCTGCATGGTTTCTAAAGCCAAGTTCAATGTAATTACATTGCTTAGGTTTGCTCTGTCTAGTCTTGCTCCTCCATAGGTAATGTTTTTCCCTTTTGATATCTTCTGATTTTTTTTTTCTTTGTTTTTGAAATTCTTCAGTTTGAACACCAGATGCTTAGGTGCAGTTTTGTTTTGGTTTTCATTCATCCTGTTTCGTGTCCTCTGAGCTTCTGGGATCTGTAGTTTGGTGTCTGACATTAATCTTGCGATATTCTCAGTTACTATTATTATAAATATTTTCTTCTCTTTCTTTCTTTTCCTTCTGGTAATCTCATTGCATATTCATTGCACTTTTTGTAATTGCCCCAGAGTTCTCAGACTTGTGTTCTCATTTTTTCTATTTTTTTTTTTTTAATCTTTGCTTTATAGTTTGGAAAGTTTCCATTGGCATGTTTTCAAGCCCCATGATTATCTCCTCAGCTGTGTCCAGTCCACTGATGAGCCCATCAAATGAGCCCATTCCTCATTTCTGTAACAATGTTTGCTTATTTATTTTATTTCTAGCACTTCATTTTGATTCTTTCTTAGAATTTCCATCTGTCTGCTTACATTACTCATCTGTTCTTGCTTGTTGTCCATTTTATTTCCATGTTGGCCAATATTTATTTCCATATTTATCTTAAATCTCCAGCCTGAGAATTCCAACCTGCCTGCCATATCTGAGTCTTCTTCTTAGGTTTGCTCTGTCTCTTCAAATTATGATTTTTGCCCTTTGGCTGGTGAGTATTTAGAGCTGGGAATTTCCCACCCGCTCCCAGTGGATTAGAGGTTCCAGTAAAACCCAATGTAATTAGGTTCTGGTAAAACAGCTTCATTTGAGGGCAGGCTTTTGTTAGGAAGAGCAAAATCTTCTGGGCTCCTTTCAGAATGGTTCTCTGATCTGGCTGTTTCTGCATTTTCACTCTGAGAACAGGATAAGGCTTCCAGGGGTAAAACTCACAAAGGTGTGGGGCTAACTCATGATGCATCTGGAGCTTTTATGTCTCAAGTTAGTCCACACCCCATGTCCAGCAATCAGTCAATGACATTTTAAGCATTCCTAATGATACTACAGAACTACTGGACAAACATAAATGTAAAGAACACTCCAAAGCAACAAAAGCAGACAATCATTTTTCTCAACTGGACATGGAATATTCTTCATGATAGAACATGGATTAAACACACATCTCTCTCTATTTTTTTTTTTTTTTTTTTACACAGAGTGTCACTTTGTCACCCTTGGTACAGTGCCATTGCATCGTAACTACACCAACCTCAAACTCTTAGGCTCAAACAATCCCCTTGCCTCAGCCTCCTGAGTAGCTTGGACTACAGAAGCTGGCCACAATGCCTAGCTATTTTTAGAGACAGATGTCTCTCTCCGTGGCTCAGACTGATCTTGAACTCATTAGCTCAGGTGATCCACCAACCCTGGCCTCCCAGAGTGCTAGGATTACAGGCATGAGCCTCAGCACCCAGCCAAGGCACAAGTCTTAATAAATCAAAAACAGTAAAATTATGCAAGTTATCTTCCCTGCCCAGAATGGAGTGAAACTAAAAATCAACAGCAGAAGGAAAACTGGAAAATACATAAATAGGTATAAATTTACATGGATCTGTGATTAGGTGTCTGACATTAATCTTGTGATATTCTCAGTTACTATTATTATAAATATTTTCTCCTTTTGCTGTAAATTAAGCAACACACTTTCAAGCAACCTATGAGAAAATAAAGAATTTGTATTAATCTGGAAACAATTGTAAATGAAACATATCAAATTTATAAGATGTAGTGAAAGCAGTGCTAAGATAGAAATTTACAGTTCTAAACACATACAAAACCTCTCATTTACCTAGCTTTAACCACTAAAGAACCAGAAAAATAAGAAAAAACTAAAAATGAAATCAGCAGAAGGAAGAAAATTATATTGAAGCAAGATAAATAAAATAGAGACTAGAAAACAATAGAGAAAATCAACAGAACCGTTCATATATTCTTTAAAATGACAAGAAAATTGAGAAAGCTACAGCTAGATTAAGAAACAGGGAGAGAAGATGCAAATAACCAAAGTCAGTCATGATGGGGAGGACACTGAAAAATGTTTTAAAGTAATAAAAAGGATTATAAACCAGTATTATGGTCAAAGGTGGGCCAACATGTTGTGTAACCTAGAGCAAATGACCAAATTCCTAGGAAGACAAGGAATTGCTAGCCTACCAAGAATCAGTCATAAAAATGTAAAAAATCTGAACAAATCTATAGCTAGTACAGAGTTTCAATCACTAATGAAGAACTTCCCAACAAAGAAAAGCCTAGGGTCAGACGGCTTTACTGTGAATTCTACCAAGAATTTCCAGGATAATTAACAATTGGTGGGATTACACCTGCAGTGCATCTTACAAGGGTACATGTGAAATTTAGTAAATGTAGAGTGTGAATGTCTTAACACAATAACTAAGAAAAATGCTAGGAAGGCTATGTGAACCAGTGTAATGAAAATGTGTCAAACAGTCTATAAAACCAGTGTTTGGTGCCCCATGATCACATTAACGTACACAGCTATGATTTAATAATAATAATAAAAAGAACTATGCTAGACATGTACTATACATTGGGCACAGTTTAGGCACGTGGGATGCATTAGTGGACAAAAATGACATCTGTTCATGGAGACTCTTTGTTCATAAGCTTGCCTTTTAATAAGGCATTCATCATGGGCCTCCTCTAAAGGAGATATGTTACACGTCTGCTCTATAGGCACTAACGCCCCTTATCTTCCCAGGAATGCAGTTTTGCTAATGTACTGGCACTCCCAAAAGTTCTGTTTCATCAGCTTTAAACATGAACAGCAAATACTTGCCTTCCTTTTTAATGATCTAAACTAAATTTTCTAAAAAATCTTGGCTACTTCTATAGCCATATTTCAAATTTTCCTTTAAATGTTGATGCTAAGCCAACAATTTCCCTGCAGAATCAGTACAATTCTCCATAGAATCACTCCAATTAATTACTGTTTCATTCACCTTGGCTATAATTCATTGCTTAGTTTGGACTTACCTTTTTTTAAATTTCAGAATATTAGGAGGTACACATGACTTCGTTTTTATACTGATTGAGTCATTTATAATTGTGCCCCCCACCCAGATATTGTGTACTTTATCCAAGAGGTGTGAATTTACTCCTCCTCTCCTCCCTGTCTAATTTTCATTGAAATTTACTTCCCCATGTATACTTAAGTGCTAATCTATTAGTTCCAATTTTAAGTTGAGTACATGTGTTTGTTTCTACATTTTTGTGATGTTTCGCTTGAAAGAGTGGTTTCCAGTTCTCTCCAAGTTGTTTAAAAAGATACTGCATGTACCTTGCAACCTTGGAAGCTTTTGCATCCTCTGAGAAGTCATACAAGGAGGTGTACCTGTTCCCCCTCATCCCTCAGCTGATGCATTTTCGTGCTACCATTGACTGAATTGACTTAGCTTTTTCTTCTTCAAATATTTTTCCTTGTTCTAAAACATTATACTCAGACCCAAATGAGATAATTTCAACTTTGTACTTAGTTCATTCACTTGTATTCAGCCTCATATGTGAAGCAAGGTTTTTTTCACGTGTATGATTTGCCATTGTGTATATCCTATCTCCTTTGCTAAGACACAAAGTAGAGAAATTTTATTTTAAAAGCTGAAAAGAATGCAGCAGAAATAAAGAGCATTATGAAAGACACATACGTGCGCTAAGCAGGATCACACAGCCAGCTGACTCACCAGGCCAACAGCCAGCTCACCCCCTTTTACACTGAGGAACTTGCAAAGCACACAGAACTCAGCCACAGGCGTTTACCAGCACTGGAGGTGTGGGGGAAGAAAAGCTCTTCTGTTGAACTTCCACAATTCCACACCCATCTCTCTTTGAAGTGAAATGTTACTTTTTACTCTGGTATTAACTGTTGTAAGAGGTGAAAGGCAGAGAAAACACAAAGGTGCAATAATGAAAGGGGCCACAGTGATGTGTGAAAGGTTTCTATTCCTCTGTTCCGTGTGACTACCTACATATCTTTTTCATCAATTATACATGCTTACTACACATCATCAATACCGGGTCTCTAAACCATAAATGAGACTAAAGTGATGAAAAGAGAATGTAGTTGGAAAGGCAATAATTTGGATTTATTCAGACAAACTGTTGCATAAATCTAAGAGTGGTTACTACAGAATATTTTCACTATTTTTGAAATGCACTTGGAATTTTTTTTAACTGCAGGTGATTCAAGTTTGTAAAAGGGATATGTCAGTTAAGAACATATCACTACGTTTATTTTTATAAGTAATGGTTTTATGGATTGCACTTAGAGCCAGCATAATTTACATGTTTTACTAGTTACCTGTCATAGTAAAGGCTGAATCTTTTTAGTTTTTTTTTTCTTTCCTCTATTTTTTATAAATACTACAATCTTTTAGAAATGAGTCACTTAGCAATGCATATTGTATGATTGATATGCATCCAGGTATTTCAATTAGTTGTTGTTATTAAGTGTTTAAAACTATTAGCATATGTTTTCAAAATAATTGTACAGAATGTTTCAACATGATTGAAGTTTGAATTTACCATTTTTATCTCATTCCACCCAAAGACCCTCATCTTATGTGGGAGATGCCAGGATATTGGAAATGCATAAGTTCTCAAGGAGAAATGCTAACATGAGCTAAGTATGTTCTAGGAATTTAGTAAAAGTTCAGAAATCTAATACAATTTAAGAAATTAAATCCAATCTAATACATAAATCTAATACAATTTAAGAAATTAAATCCAATCATTAAAAAACTGTATTATAATACAAAATTTCCTTAAGCCTCAATACAAATTGTAGGATTATTTTCAAATGAAATTTAACATATCCATTTGAATTTTTTTTAAAAAACTAAGCAATAATACTCTAAATTCCAGAATCGTACAAATATTTACAACTAAGTAAAAATTAGAAGTAGCCATTTTACTACAAATATTTTGCCGTCTATACTTTGTGAGGCCAACTCTCCTAATCATCCTTTCCCCATTTATAACCCCAAAAGACAAATTTCAAATTATACATGATACTCAAAGCCACAGTGGAAGGTGCCCTTTACCAATTTTGATTTCTTTTATTTCAATCTGTTGATTTTAAGCTATTGTCACCCTAGCCCTGTTTCTCTCCTTCTAACTCCATTTGATCATTGGCACTGTGCAGCATGATTTTCTCCCGAGGAATAAAAGATTTAAGTAACTGCTCTAGATTCTAACAATTAAGAAAGCATGATCCCCCACCTATCATAACAGACATTCCCCATAAGCATTGGGTACCTTCACCCTGCCATGCACCTGCTGGAGAGTGCCTTAGCTTCCCCACATTTGGATCTAAATTCTGTGGCAGGGGTTCTGTTTTTCTTACATCCTGCCCCTAGAATTTGTCTTTTATGACAAATGTCTTTTTTTTTTTTCTTTCATGTTGCAATCTCCAGTCAATCATACTTGGATCAATACTCAGTCTCTTACAAAGGACAGGGTGTTGAAAAATGATAGTAAAGGATTAAGGAGCAATAAGCCAAAACAGATTCTCTTCTATTACTTACAAGGTTCTTTATTTCAGTGTCTCCTGGCTGAGTGTCTTTTAATCTGTGACTGTCTTTCAGTCTCTCTTGGGCAGCTGTATGGTTTGCAACCACTGAAATCTCAAAAGCTGTTCTTGGGAATTTAAGGTCCTTAAAGAAACCCAATATTTCAGACTAATCATACACATAGTTACAATACTTGCTGAGAACAAGATATTTCTGTCATTTTGCTACTGTTTTTGTAACAATAATCTAATTTAAAAGAATTTAGCATGATGTGTGTAATTTCCCTAATAAATTTTATTTCATCAACGCATGCATTTGGATTAAAGTAAAAAGAAAATATAATTTTTCCATTAGCCATCCTATTAAATTATTGACAGTGATTACATTTAAACTGTGTAGAAAAGAAAGTAACCCATTTCTACCAACTAGAAAAAGAGAAAGGAAAGAAATTAATATTTATTTAGTGAATAAAATATGCCATGAAGCATAACAAGCCCTTCAATTATACATTGTCTCATTAAATTTTCACACAAATTCTCCAGGTAGGTGTTATTAACTTCCTGAGTTTTATTCTGTGCTGTAGCCAGATCTTTTGCAGTATAGTGCCAGGAGCCAGATAAATGCCTATTGATTGAATAGAGTCTTGATTTAGAGATGAGAAAACTGAAGTTCAAAGTTGAGCAATCTTAACGTGATAACCCTCATCAATCTCAGCCTTTTGATAATCATAAATCCAAGACTGACATGCTTTAACTGCCTAATCAAAATACCCTATTTTTTCTAAGCAGAAGTGACAATTTTCACTTATCCTTATAATATGCAAAGTAATCTTGAAATTTTCTCTTACAAGATTTATTTTTAAAATTGAATGTTTTCCATACATTTTTATGCATAGAGCAATCAAAAATGGAAAAAGAAAGCATCTGAAATGTAGGAATTTCATTTAAATAATATATTAATCATCAGTAAATTATAATAAAAACTTTAACCCATATCATTCAATTTACATCAGCTTATACATAAGCAAGTCTTGTGATTTGCTTGCTAACCAGTTAGCAAGGCACTTGGTTACTAAATAATTCTCTGTGCAAGGCCCATTTGCCCAGGCATTGCAAATGCAGTGCCTCGGTTCACAATATTTCAGGGACTTGTGAAAATGGTTTGGTTTCTTTTAAAATCAGAAGAAAACTGTGAACATTTCACGTTGAGAATTACATTTATCTTTATGCTTAAAAAACACAACATATAATATTTAACTTTTATATGGAGAAAGGGGTCGACAATAAGCCCACGTGAGAGTCAGGAGGTGGCCCTTCCTTTCTGAGAGGTTTCACTGTTTCCAGGTGTGTTGAGGTGTGTCTCAACAGATACAAAGCCGGGAAGACATTCTTACCTCAGATCTGAGCCGCTGCAGCAGCTCTGAGATTCTCTGCGGGCTGCGTTAGTTTCTCAGCTCATCCGATGCTCCACTCACTGGGAACTTATATCAATTATAATATCTCTGGACAGACATTTTTCTCAAACAATTGACCCTGTGAGGTGCTGTCTAAATCTGTGCTGTCCCATATGCTAACCGATATCTACAAGTGACTATATAAATTTAAGTATAATTAAAAGTAAATATATTATAAAAATTGTTTCTCCAGGGCAGTGCCGGACTCACCATATGCCGGAGGTGGTGGGTTCAAACCCAGCCCTGGCCAAAAACTGCAAAAAAAAAAAAAAAAAAAAAAGAAAAGAAAAGAAAAGAAAAGAAAATTGTTTCTCCATCACATTAGCCTCATGTCAAGTGGCCAACAACTTCCCATAACTAAGAGGCTACTGCATTGGGAAGCACAGATTAATGAATTATTTCCAGTGTCATAGGAAGTTCTATGGGACAATGCTTTTCTAAAAGCTTTCATATCCACTCTGTCCCTGTCTCCTCCCAAGGCAGTGTAATTATGGTTCTTCAGTATAGCAGGGTATTTAGGGGACTAATGATTCATTGTAAATAATGCCATTGAAATTCACAACCAATTAAGGCATTCCAAACTTCCTTAAAATTAAGATAATAAAATAATTTGGTGATCTTATTGTCCTCAATGTTATAATTTGGTGACCCCTTATTAGGGCTGTAAGATGAGAAGGGAATAAAGTTATCATGCAGCAAGTACAAAAAAAAGGTCAAGAATCTGCCAGAATGTCCAGCACCATCATTCATGCCATGGCCTCCATTTCTCTTTTAGATTCTCAGGACATTTGCTTCCTTTTTCTTAGATCTCTTAGAAAATGGATCAGCCCACACCATCACATTGATCCTAGAAGCCCCACTGTTTCCCCTCTTCAGATGGTGCACTGCTTTGTCAAGTCAAATAACACCTTTATTTTCCACAGCTGTGGCTGGGGTGGACCTCTATCCCATGTCATCTAAGAGACAATGCATGTAAGTCACTCAGTCCTGCCTAGACTCAGGTTTAACCTTCTCAAAGACAATCAAAATTTGCATTGCCAAATTTGATCACACATAATCCTTGAATGGATAGTATTCTAGCAAAACTCTGTTCTCTTTTGTCTATTTTGAGAAACATTACGCCCCTTTCCTTTAGATGGATATCCTGTGTGCCAAGTACACCTCTTTAAAAAAAGTGTTACTTATTTTTTGTAACATGTTATAGAGTCTTAATACTCCTAAATAATGGTAAATATGTATCATTTCCCCAAAAGGCATAAGAAAATAATTTAGAATTTGTGATTAAAGTATGCATTTAAGGAACAAAATTATAACATCACAGGCTGAATAATGGTTTCCCAAAGCCATCCATGTTCTAATCTCTGGAATTTATGACCATGTTACCTTACAAGGCAAAATGAACTTTACAGAAACAATTAAGTTAAGGATTTTGAGATGGGGGAGATTATAGTGGATTATCCAAGTAAACCTAATGCAATTGCAAGGATCTGTGTAAGACAGAGGCTGGAGGATCAGAGAGAGAGAGAGAGAGAGGATTGAAAGACATTATGTTGCAGAGTTTGAAGACAGAGAATTAATGGGTCTGTCTCTCAAGGAGAGGAGGAGCTTCCAGAAGCCAGACAAAGTAAGGAAATGGATTTTCCCCGAGAGTCTCTAGAAGAGAAGCCCTGCCAACATCTTGAATTTTTTGCACTGAGACTGGTTCTGCAATTTTGACCTCAAGGACTATCAGATAATACATTCAAGGTTGTTTTCAACCACTGTGGTAATTTGTTACAGCAGCAATGGGGAACTAATTCATATAATTAAGCTTTAGCCAAATCATTTAACTTGATGGTAAAGCAGGAACACAAGTAGACATTTGTGAAGGAAATCACAATGTTGCTACTTATTCTGTATTATCCTAGCCAAGTAATGTACCCTCTCTGAACCCTGTATTGTTTCATTCATTAATTATGATAATAACTAATCCCAAAGGTTGTTATAAATATAGTGGCCTGGGGCTACCGACTGCTTGCCTCTGATATTCTGCCTAATTGCATATATGCTAAAGGATCTGTCGCCAAATGAGAAATTGCAAGTACATACTTAAGTTTAAAATATTAATTATCTCAACTTCTTACAGACATGAAACTGTGGAATGTTGCAGGGGAGGCCAGTTACCTGTTAGCTCATAGTTCTATAATTTTCAGTGTATAATTTCTTTCATTTCAGCACTACTTTAATTTTAGTCCACAGACTGTTGCTGGTCAGAAAATCCTTCCTCCACCCCCACCCCCCCATGTAGGGAAGTACAAAAAATAAAGATGAAGTTCAGTTTGTTGTGGTTGTAATAACAAAATGGTTTTTGTTCCTGGGGCATTATGATCAGTAAGTCAAATATTCAGTTTGGTATTTTGGTTTTCAAGCTCATAACCAGCTACTGGAACTAATGCTGAGCTTGGTTTTGAAGATCATTTCACTTCAGCTCATCATTAGGGTTAAATCACCAAATCTCTAGAAGAAGTTTCATCTATGAATAGGAAATATTTAATATATAGATAAATTCCAGATTCCATATCTACTTGGCCTCAAAAGCAAGATTTAAAACCTACCATACTACTCCAAGGTGGTTTAATTCTGGAAGAAAATCCTTTTGTGTCCCAGGGTCTACTCCTTAATGCTGTGTTCTGTGATTCTGCCAACATCCACAGTATAGCATGGGGTATAGTATTTTCCTAATGGTGTAGCTCAAGTTAACACTGTCTCAGAATCATTTTTAAGAATAGCAATGTCAGGTAAAACAGCATTATAACTCAATTATTTGCAGGATCTTTTCAGTGTACTAAAAATGGCATGGTGAGGCACCTCGTCCTCTTGCTTAAGACAAGCAGCAGTGTGAGCTGAATATTTGACAGCTTTGCCTTCATCTTTTGCACATTTTTTTAAAAATTTTATAACATTATTGGGGTAAAAATATGTTGGATGCATAGATTGCTTTCGTATGACTTAATTCTGGATTCTAAGGGCTCCTATCACCCAGGTAGTATTTATCGTACTGGTTAGGTCTGATTTCACACATCTCTTACCCACCGGCCCCACCTGTTTGACTTCCATCGAGTTTTATTCTGACTGTGCACATGCGTGCTGAATGGTTAGTTCCGGTTTAGTAGTGAGTACGTGGTGCTGATCTTTCCATTCTTTAGATACTTCACGTAGGATAATGATCTCCAGCAACCTGGATGGACTGGACACCATCACCATTTGTAAAATCAAGAAGCTGTTCTCCCAAGTCCCATCTACCTCTAAAACTCAAATTTAAAGCAGCGTTTGCAGTAGAGATAGTAATACAAAACAAACATTCGGTGCAATCCTGCATATATTTATTTCTTGCAGTTAAGCAGCATCGTATGACTTGTTTTGGTCAATGTTCTGTGGGCACAGAATAGCCAAATATTAAAGGGCAGGTGTGAGCTCTCTACTCATAGGAAGAATAGAGAATGAGTGTTGAGACAACTAAGCCAAAAGGTTAATAGAATATTGGACCACTGAGCTAACACCTGAAAGACAGAAGCACTGGAGAGCTTCTTGACCTACAACCATCTTTACCGCAGAACAAATAAACATTAGGTATTAAGCCCCTGTGATTCTGTTTGCCTGGTACTGAAGCATAAGCCTACCCTAATCTATCTGCTGCATCATCAAACTGTCAAGAGGAAATAGTTATGAACGGCATAAACAAAATGGGAAAATATACCTGATTAAAATCCAAAGTTGCAGAATCATTTAAATCTTATAAGTTTTTTTTTATTTATCCAACACAAAATACAATTTTATATTTCATATGAGAGATTGTAAAATCTTATAAAAAATTCTTCTGAGGTTGCTGTATTTATTACAAAGATCTCTAAACATTTTGAAAAATTAATTGTTAATTGAGCATGCTGCACTTTACACGTATCTTCTCTCTTTTTAAAATATTTTTCAAATATTAAGGGAATACAAATGTTTTTGGTTACATGTGTAGTTTTTTGTTTGTTTGGTTTTTTAGAGACAGAGTCTCACTTTATCACCCTTGGTAGAGTGCTGTGGCGTTAGAGCTCACAGCAACCTCCAACTCCTGGGCTTAGGCGATTCTCTTGCCTCAGCTTCCCAAGTAGCTGGGACTATAGGCACCTACCACAACGCCTGGCTATTTTTTTGTTGCAGTTTGGCCCAGGTTGGGTTTGAGCTTTTCTGGTCCCTGATGGAATGTAGAATCATTTTTTCTAGATAGGTGAAGTGTGATGTTGGTATTTTGATGGGAATTGCATTGAATCTGTAAAGCACTCTGGCCAGTGTGGGAGAAGCTCTGCAGATTCCAGGAAATTGCATGTTGTCCACCACAACAGAGGAGGGTGAAGGGTAAGACTGCACTTGGTTAAGTCAGATGAGCCTAGAAAGCTCTGAAAAGTCTTGGCGGGGTTCAAAGTTCATTTCCCAGACCTCTGGGAAAGGCTAATAGGAGGGTGAAACTGGCCTCTCTAAACTAAAATGACTGCTCATGCAGGAGAAACCACCTGTAATTCATCAACTGGCTATCAGGAGTGAGTTCCACGCTTGTCTCATTATCCTCATCCCCAGAGTCTCCCTAACTGGCACTGGAACATGCCATGTTCTTCAGCAATGGTGCCCCTGGCTGAGAACTTCAGCGTGACTTTCCTGTGAGGGGATGTGTCCTGCACCCAGTCGCTACAACTCAGACCCACATTGTACTCTCCTGTAAATTCTGACACGTGGGCCCCTGAATCAAGCTCCTATGTTCCTCCATTGTGCCTCTAGCAACCTGCTGGAGTCATGGGAGCACGAGACTCTGCCTGCGTGTCTGAGTTGCCAGCCTGCACCTTCATTGAGCACTGGCAAACAGGAACTCCTAGACAGGGCGCCTCTGGATCCACCAGAGGTCCTCCAGGTAAACATGTGGGCCCCACTCTTGGTGGAAACATCAGACTGGAGCACATTTCAGCTGATGAGAGGCAGCCACCCCCAAAACTTTCAATTGGCCCTCCTGGCTGCAGTGGGCAGGAGAAGGGAAGGGAAGAGGAAAGTCTGAACGGAAGACAGCTGGGATCCTGGCTCCTTTTGTCCCTCTCCCAGGAAGGAACCCTGCACAGAGTATCCATGCTCTGGGATCACACTATTCCCCACACAATTCAGTGGTTGCAAAGTGTTTATGCTCCTAAGAGTCAAAAAGCTTCCAAACAACTCAATACCTTGCTGACTGTCAAAGGTGTGTGAGGAGAAACAGAATCCCTCTGAGCTCTGAGCCTCTCAGGGTTTGATCCTTGCTGATACTTCTCCATCTCCTTCTTATTTATTTTTGTTTGTTTGTTTTGTTCCCCATCCCCCATTCTTTTGTTCAGTTTCCCTTGTGAACTCCCCAGCAAGCTCTGGCCATTTTTCCTCTGAACTGTACCTGAGCTGTGTCTATTGGCTCTCTCCTTTATCTGAAACCCTGCCTTCCCTCCAGGACACTCGAGCAAGTGATCTCTCCAGTCAGCTGTCTGGCCTCTCGCCCTTTCAGTTTCTCATCTTCTCATTTAAAGTAAGCAAGTTTAAACTTTAAATGGGAAGGTGCTGACAAGATGCATGTGGAGTATTATAGCAATGTAAGTTTAAAACAAACACAGATTTTAAGAATAACAATAAGTCTGTGAGAATTGCCACACAAATGTACCTTAAAACATGTCATATATCATTACTTTGGGAAGTCTCTCCCACTTTGTTTTTAAATTTTGACATGTCAATTGGCAAACAATATAACTACATATCAGAGATGCATAAAAGGTGCTTCTCTTGTGAAAAATCTGCTGAAAACTGTTACTGTTGATGCCTATTGTTCTTCTGTAATTATAAATACAACTTTTTAAAAGAAAACAGTAATTTTTATGTGAATTAAATACAAGGACAGTATAGTTTATTCAGACATGTGCCACAAAGAGCAGACTATCAAGATGTCACGTCCTGATGTTGGATTCTCAGTTTATTCCAGTGTGACGTTTTAGAAAACCAGACAGCATCCACTGGAATTTGGAGCAAGGGAAAAATAAAATAAATCTTTAAGATAAAAACAAGAAATACTTGATAGCATTCAAGGCCACCTAGCCATACTTAATAATCTATTTCATAGACAAATCTTTATTGACAATCACTTTGAGAGATTTGGACCCTGGAACTTTCTCTATCGTATTTGACTGACACAAGATACTTACCTCCATCTGGAGATGTCTTGAAGATTATTAGATGGACAGAATGAACACCATATGCCAGCAGTGTAAGAATATATTAAAGGGTGCATTTTATAATTTATAAACAACGACCAGTGATGGAGAGAGAAGGCAGCATATGGGAAAGATGAATATTAGGACAAAGATAAGAAGAGAGAAAGAGCAGGGCAGTGAGGGCAGGATAATGAATGAAGCTTAAGTAGACTCATTCATTCCACTTACCAAAGAGAAAGGGCTGAGTCAGACCCCAGAGCAGGTGTTCTGAACCTGGGAGTGCTGAGGGAGCATCCACAGGAGATTCAAGGGACATCATAGCCTAACCTTAACCAATTTGTTGTAATCTAACATTTAGCTAAAACAAGGCTGATATGAAGCATTAACAATTATGGAAAGCTCATCTGAATAGTGGTTGATTTTCTACAGCCAGTAGGAATCAGGGCAAGGTCAGCTACCTGTCAGAGATGAGCAAGTCCCTCCACCTTTAAACCCAATAAATTTGACCCCAGCTATCCTTTAAGGACCAAATCAGATAGTCAAATCTCTTTACAAACTTTCTGTAGGTATTCACAGTATACTTGGAGGAAAGCACAAACAACAACAACAACAACAACAACAAAAAAAAACCCTCAAATCAAAAACCCTCAAATAATGATTAATTTGTCCAGAACAATGGGTCATGGATGAAATTGAAACCTTTGGAAACTGCTGGTTGGCTGTAAAATGATATCACCTGTAGGGAAAACAGCATGATAGTTCCTTAAAAAACTAAAAGTAGAATTGCCATTTGATACAGCAATTACATTTCTAAGGATATAACAAAAAGAAAAGAAAGCAAGATCTCAAAGAAATCTTTCAACTGGCATGTTCATAGCAGCATTATTCACAATAGTCAAAAGGAGGAAGCAAGTTAAATGTCCCTGGGTCAATAAATTGGTAAACAAAGTGTAATATGTAAATTCAAGTTTAAAAAGAAAGGAAAGTGTAATTCATCTTCCAACATGGATGAACCTTGAGCATATTATGCTAGGCAAATTAAGCTAGTAAATCATAGAAAAGACATCAACATATAATTCCACTGACATGAAGTACAGTAATCAAAATTATAGATACAAAATGTACTTAGTGGTTACCAGAGGCTGGGAATGGGGTTAGGAGTAGGATGTTATTATTTAATGGGTATCAAGTTTTAGTTTTGTGAGTGAGGTTTCTGGAGATTGGTTGCAGATTATTGCTTATAAACAATTTGAACATATTTAATACTATTGAATATACATTTAGTGGTTGAGATGCTAAATTTTATGTCATGCATATTTAATGAAAATTAATATTTTTTAATTTTAAAAAAGTAAATGATCAGGCATGTTCAGCCTTTTCTTCCCCCCTGCCTGACATTGGAAGAATAAGAGTTGTCTTAGGCCCCACATTAAATACACAAATGCTATTGAAAGCTGATTAGCAAAAAAAAAAGTCCATGCACAGTTTTCATGATATCTGACACCACAGATAAGCAACAAATGTCCACACAAAATCAACCTGCTGAACACCCCTGGTTTGCTTTGATATCTATTGACCTGGAGGGATGTTAATGCTGTATTGTTAAGAGAGAAAATCTGGTTACAACATGCTAGACATCCTGCAATCTCATGTTTTAAAAACAACCAATTATAAATTTATATTTTTAAATGGGTTTGTGTAAATTCATAAAATCACAAAAAGTATGTAGTAATACACATCAAGCTATTAATGGGTTATTTCAAGCAGGTGATGGCATAGATTAAATTTCTCTTGTACATTTTCATGTCTTTTCCCTTCAACTACGAGAATGTGTGCTTCAATAATTAAATATTAGCAAGGAAAAATGACAATATGATGAGAACTCAAACAGACATAGATACCAAAGTCTAGGTGCATGAAGACAGAATAGAGCTTCTGAACTTGAGGCATCTCTGAGTCCTCACAGCCTTGAGGCAACTCTGAGTCCTCACAGCCAGGATTTTATGAGAGCTAGATCTTGAACTCTGAGTGGCTAAAGAGAGATGGCCCAGACCCACAATAAACCAAGGTCAAGAGGACATGCTTGACAAAACTGGTATCTGCTGTTGTTGATAAAGTAATTCCACGCTTATCAACTGCATCCTGTTCATCCGTGAAGTTTGTGAGCAATACCAGCTTGACATGCAGCTATGACTGATGTTTTAATGGCAGAGAACAGAATTTTTAACTTTAAACATTTAACCCTTAAATATGCTTTTCAAATTTAACAATATCTCATGAAAACTCTAGAATAGGTATAAATTTAATACTTTCCTTTTGACAAATTCATAAATTTTTTAAAAACATTATTTTTAATTTAAAACAAAATAACTGAAATAAGCTTTCAACTGAATGACTTTAAAGGGAGAAAAATTAAGGAATAACATTAATAATTTATAAAATTGATTAAATCTGAGATGAATGGTAACATTAACTAGTACAATAGAGGACTGTGCTAAATTTCATATAAAGACATTCAAAATTTAAGTCCAGTTGAGGAGTTTTAGGAAAACATAAATTACTGAAATTGATCTCAGAAGATAGAGAAAACTAAAGTATATCAATTGCTGTGAAAGAAGTTGAGAAACTTAACAAATTGAATAAAACTCAAGATATTCCAAGTGCTCAGAAGTCAAAAAGGTAACTAAAAATGAGAAGGTGAGGAGTGATATCAGCCAGATGGCTGATTGAAGACCCCTGCCATTCATCACCACCCCTAAGAAAGGATGAAAGTAATGAATAAACAGCTAAAATTTGACTGGAGTGTGGAAGGGAGTGTGCTGGAGTGCAGCAGAGCTGACAACACACCCTTGGTGACTGGAGGACCAGGAGGGCAGCAGGGAGGCACTCAGGCTTTGCAGCCCTAGATCAGATCTGCCTGGAGTCAGGGGGTACCTCTCCTTGCTGGGAGAAGGTGAGCAGAATATCCCCCTCAGCCAGCATTGTTATTGCAAACACCACACCTACAGTCCTTATAATAGGAGAATCCTAAAATCTTTGTTAGCCTGAGCCCAGTTTAAAGAGCTGAATTGTCTGAGATTAGGAGCCCAAAATGTGTACCCCTCACCCCCCCACCTGCCTGATCCAAGTTGCTGCAGTATGGCACCATCTGGAGCCCAGAGCCACCTCTGGAGGGCACCTTGCTCTGGGAGCCAGTTGCCAGTGCACATCTGGGGAGTCCACATGGATGGCTAAATGCCACAACTTCAGCTGAGTGGAGCCTGGCCTGAGATTTCTGTGACTATGTGACTCTGGTCCTACACA
>CAUYPK010120864.1:0-10476 GCA_963574355.1 Loris lydekkerianus
CCGGCCGGCGGGGCCCCCCCCCCCCCCCCCCCCCCCCCACAGCACAGCTGAGTCTATAGTGCTCATTAATGCTTTCCTGTGACTGGGTTCTTCTTGGTGAATTCAAAGAAGGGCTGAGTTCAGGCTGGCACAGGGCACCACAAAGCCTGAGCCTGGGATACTGGAACTGGGAACAGCGTAGGAGCAGCTGACATCTGGGCTGTACTGTCCTAGTCTGTTCAGGCTGCTCCAACAGAATACCATGGATTGGGGGAGGGGGAGTGCAGAGGTTATAAACAGCGGAAATGTATTGCTCACAGTTCTGGAGGCTGGAAGTTCAAGATCAAAGTGCCTGCAGATCTGGTGTCTGGTGAGGGCCTACTTCCTGCTTCCTGGTCTTCTCCCTGTGGCAGAGGGAGCTCTTTGAGGTATGTTTTGTAAGGACACTAATCCATTCATGAGGACTCTACCCTCATGACCCAATTGCCTCCAAAAGGCCACACCAGCACATTGGGGGTTGGGGTTTCAACATAGGAATTTAGGGGGACACAAGCATTCAGTCTATAGTAGACTTTTAACATAACCCTCCAGAGAGATTTGAAATAAGCAAAAATTGTAAAGTCATCCCCTAGAAGTAATAGAAACCGCCCTTCCATATCCTTGTCTTAAGTGGAGAGGTGTGATGAGGAGTTCTTAGCCAAGTGCCTGACCTGGGACAGCCTCGTGGCAGGTGTTGGTTTCTTCTTCCATGGCCTGCAAAGGGCTTTGGGCCATGTCACTTCAAGGGTCCTTACCTTTCTATTTATGTATGTATGTATTTTCAGTCATAAAATTTTTAGAGGGTCTCACTCTGGCATCATCACTCAAAGTCCTGGACTCAAGTGATCATCTTGCCTCACCTCCCCAAGTTCTGGGATTATAGGCAAGAGCCACAGCACCTGGCCATCCATACTTCTTAAACTTGAAGTTATAAAATAAAAATCCCTATTCTTACTGAATTTCTAGTATTACAGTAGAAACAACAGAAATGTACAGCCTGGTATTTATCATTGAGAAGGGTGCAATCTATTGGAGACAAGGAACAACAGTGAAAAATTAGAGCAGAGGAAGTGGTCGGTAGATGTTATTTATTACGTAAGTGATGGATATTGATGGGGCTGATTCATATGTCTCTAATGGTAGTGAGTGCAATGGCACTGTCGAAGCAGGTGGGCTAGAACTTCCGTGGAGTGTCGAGGCGGGGAAGGTAGAAAGGAGGATGCTCCCTAGTCCTTTCTGGGGTGAAGAACGACAGGGCCACAGCGTGGAGACGACACAGGTACACACGTGGAGATGAAGGCCCCGGGCACCTTTGCCGCCGGTGTGTGCATGTGTGGGCCCACGCGTCGCTTTAAGGCAATCTCCTTGAGCCACACTTAATTTAGAATTTATGAGTATTTAGGAGGAGATAGCCTACAGTTTGGGAGAACAGAGATTTATTAGGGGTTTTCACAATCTAAACAGAATTGTAGAATTTTTGCTCTAAAAGAAAAAGATGTCCTGCTTCTCCTGTATGACACAGTGAGATGCCTGCACTCAGAGAGCTAGTGGGATCCCTAACCTCACGTAGCTGGTGTGTGATAGACCCCAAACTAGTTAAAGCCTATGTCCCCTTACATCATTTTCAGAGTGTCTCATCTTATCTCGGAAAGGAGGGAAAGGTTATCTACTTCAGGAATCAAACTGTTAAAAATACTGCAGAAGTATCCGTTCCGTGAAGGCATGCAGGTATTCATTGCAAAGTGACAGGGATGAAACACACATTGTTGGCTACAGTGTGCCGTGGCGTCATCATAACTCACACCAACCTCAATCTCTGCAGCTCAAGTGATCCTCTTGCCTCAGCCTCCCAAGTAGCTTGGACTACAGGTGTCCACAATGACTCCCAGCTAGTTTTTCTATTTTTAGTAGAGAGGGATCTCACTCTTGCTCAGGCTGGTCTTGAACTCCTGAGCTCCAGCGAGTCACCTGCCTCAGCCTGCCAGAGTGCTAGGATTACAGACCTGAGCCACCGTGGCTGTCTCTTTATATACAAAAGGGACATAAAGGTCATTTGAAAGGAGAGCAGAATGGAACTTCAACTCAGATATTAATAATCCAACATGATTTTTAAATTTTGAAAAAGACTAGTTAGCCAGAACAGTTAAGGGTCGAACTTTTAATAGTTTCTTTAAGAGGTCCTAAGTACCCACAGGCAATGTCAGTTCATACTTCATGTTCTCCACATTCATCTGGGAATTCTGCCCAAAGACTGCTGTCATAGGGCATGTCTGCACCTGCCTCTGAGGGACTCAGAGTTGATTTTGCTTTCTTAGCTGACTACACACTGGCAAATAATACAGTTTTTAATATAGACTATTTCTCTTTTTAAGGCAGTGTTCCTAATTCACACATGTTCACAGTCAAAAAATTTAATACACTTCTGACTATTAGTATCAGAGATGTACTCGAAATAGCGTTGATTATGTGGGGTTTCCAATTTCATTCCATGTTCTTGGCCTCCCCAAAATGAAATTTTAGTTTCCAACTGCACATATTTTAAATGGATGCCCCACCCCACAAAGAATAGTTTTCATTTGTTTTTCTCTAAATCTTCTTGTTTATGTAATGGATTTACAGGCAGCACCTAAAATTTTCAAAATGAAATAAATTACACACATTATAAACACATTGAAAAGGCATTCTCCTGACAGAGCCTTTCAATATTTCATCCTTATGCACAAGCCAAATGCTTTCTTTTAGCTAATAAATAGTTCATCGAGATTTTTACTCAGCCTATAAAATAAAATGGGTGACACTTTAATGTTACAAAGGGAATACTGTAGTCAAACAGAAAGCAGACTTACAGACTGCCAGCTTTAATTATATCCAGTTTGCAACAAGAATTAAGAGAGACATCTCCAAAAATAATTCTACAGAAGCTGCCAAAGTGTTGTTATTAGTAATTATTTTTATGACTCCTCTTTCTAGCACAAGGCTATGCTAAGTACTTTATATAATTCATTAAATTCTCGCACTAGGTTGGAGCAGCTGAGATTGAAGACATAAGCGACTTACCTGAGTGATGGAGCCTTCAAGTTCACCTGCTATGACTGTGGTTTTCAAACATGGGGCTGAGTTTTGAGTTCCACTTTTGTCTCCACCAAAATAGGGCATTTAAAAAATATTTGGACTTGCTTATGCATCCAGAGCATTTATTTGAACTCAGTTCTCTCTGCACTATATTGTCAGTGGCCCGGGGCCACGATGGGGGAACAGTTGTGTCGGATCCGGACCTTGGCAAGCCATGCCTGTCACCATGTCCAGACCCACCTTCTGCACCACCCTCAGGTTGCTCTACCCCAGCACTTTGCAGCACAGACAGGGTTCATCGCTTTAGAAAGAACCCTTTGGGCAGACACAGTGGCTCACACCCATTATCGTAGCACTCTGGGAGGTCGAGACGGGTGGATCACCTGAGCTCAGGAGTTCAAGACCAGCTTGAGAAAGAAGGAGACCCCCCGTCTCTTCTAAAAATGAAAAAACTAGCCTTGTGCCTGCAGACTATAGAAACCAAGTAGACAACAGGTAGGGGTTTACTGGTTTGTAAAAACTATCACCTGAGCAAGAGAAGGAGAAAGAAGGCTCGTTTTGATTATTCAGGGCTACAACTACAAAGCCTTTTGAAGACTTTTTAAAGTAACCCCTTTCAAGTCCAGAAATGTTTGGGAGGTTATGACTGAAAACCTCAGAATGGATTTGTGATCTGAGGTTCAGTGATTGTTGAGGACAAAGCAGGTATCACTGGTCTGTGCTTACATGATAGTACTTACTGTTATCTTGCTTCAAGTAGCATTCTGACCACCGGAGCCTGTGACAGCCTAAGCAGTTTGGGTTTTGACATTTGGGTTGTGAGTAACATGTACCCTGCTCCATTATGACTCAGACAGCAATCATAGGCTTTGGGGTGATAAGAAAAACATGCAGGCTCTGCACCTGTAGCTCAAGTGGCTCAGGCGCCAGCCACATACACCAGAGTTGGCAGGTTTGAATCCAGCCTGGGCCTGCCAAACAACAATGACAACTACAACCAAAAAATAGCTGGGCATTGTGCTAGACACCTGTAGTCCCAGCTACTTGGGAGGCTGAGACAAGAGATCGCTTAAGCCCAGGAGTTGGAGGTTGCTGTGAGCTGTGATGCAACGGGCACTCTACCCAGGGCAACAGCTTGAGGCTCTGTCTCAAAAAAGAAAAGAAAAGAAAAGAAAAAAAAACATGCAAGGGCACGTTGTCCACAACTGAGATGAGAGCACACCACCTTGTACATTCTGGTAGTTCTCCGAAACAAATCATAGCTATGCTCAACAAACCTTGAGCATAGCTACCGACATCAAGGCAGTGAGATTTGGTTTTTTATTTATGTACAAAGGCAGATTCTGGTGTGTCACTGTATATCATAGGATGCACCTAAGAGGCAGAGAATTTTTTGAATGCCTCCAATTTCTAAATATGTAACAGCCAATGTATCGGGAAAGTGTGTCCCATCCCTCCCTGTGAGTGAAGCAGAGACCCTGCCCCTTTAGCCCTGAGTTGCAATTCCATATTCATCCCGTGCACCCTAATAAAGCCTCCATGTCCTCCCAGCTTTGCCTTAATCAGTGTGGCAGATCTGCTTTGTTATTTAATGAAAGATTTTAGAAAATACGGCTTGTCTTTCTGGCTACCCATTTGGTGTAACATCTTGCAGGGTGTGTGGTGAACCCACTTGACCGCACACACAGATCCCTAGGCCATGAGTTGTGCAAGCCTCCGAATTCATGATTTTAGTCCATCAGCAGAGCCCTCTCTGAGAGTAACTGATTGCCGCAGGACTGAGATAGTATGTATCAGGGAATGGTGTTTTAAGTGGCCTGCCAGCATCACGTCGAGGAACCATAGGCTGAGCTACTGCATATGGGAGGAGTGGTCCAGTCTGACTATTGGTGTGATAATGAGACGGAGTCTGAGACTTGGCGTCTTGGGTCATTATAGGGAGATGATGGGTGTGTGCCGTGGACGACTGCCTGAGTGGAGGCAGATCGGGTCTCTGACCCGCAAGCTGCCTTCATTCCTGCCTGCCCCACCTTTTTCACAGGACATTGCTGCGTGCTGTCACCACCAAAGTCAGGGACCCTGTTGAGGTGCTGCTGGTGTTTGGCATTTGGGGTGTATGTAGAGTGTGTTTCTGCCTTTGCTCACCCTTAGGTCAGGTGCCTGTCTTTGGAAAGTCCAACAGAGATTCTAGTGCTGAAGGCAATCCTTTGCGGTAGTGCTTTAAAGACACTCCAACACACGAAAAAACTGGAAGGTCGTTGGCATTATCCTGGAAGTTGCCGACATTCAGCCTGATGCCGTCCTTCGTGCCTTTGTGTCTCTGTGCCCGGGAATCACAGACTCCCTGGAATGATGGGAGCTTTGAAGCACAGGACAGGGTGTTCCTGTATATTGTTTGTTTCTGTGTATGTTTTTTATTCATTGGGTCTTAACACGTGTATGTGCTGAGTGCAGGGGCTGTTCTAGGGTACACAGCACAGTAAGACCTCAGCTCTATGGGGAAGGGGGAGACGGACAGTACCAATAAACACAGTAAATTCGGTAGTGCGTCAGCAGGTGCTGAGTATTGCAGAGAAGAATTAAGTGGTGTAGAGAGGTCAGGGATTCCAGGAGGGGTGGCTGGGTTAACCTCTATGGAACATAACTGCTGAGTGACCTAAAGGGGCCGAGGGAATCCAGGTAGTGGCTATGCGGGGAAGAGCACTGCGGGCAAGGGGAACAGAGCATGAGAGGACCCGAGATGGGAAGGTGCCTAGTGTGGCCAAGGCCCAGGGGGGAGGCCGGTGCAGCCAGGGCTAGGGGAGTGAGGGAGAAAAGATGGGGATTGGGCCCAGATGCAGCAGGAGGCCTAATCTCATGGCAGTTTGTGGGCGCTACGTGGACTACTGGACTTCGGGTTGACTGAGGGGAACATGAAATTGTGGTCTGACTGAGGTTTGGGAAGACCCACTCTGACTGCTTTGCAGACTTTGTTAAGAAGGACTCTGGGGACAAAGCTGGAGGCAGGAAGGGATTAGGAGGCTACTGCAGTGACTCTTACCCAGCATGGGTGCTCTTTAGGCCACGATGGTTGCCAGAGAGATAAGGAGCTGCGGCAGGATTCTGGGCGTGTTTGGGGGACAGTAAAATTTCCTGGAAGGTCGGATGTGGACCAGCAAGGGAAAGAGAGGGGTCAAGGGTGGTGTTGAGATTTTTGTCAAGAACTAGACGGTGGAGTTGTCCCCAGCCTAGAGATGGCTAGGGCTAGAGCAGATTTGGGGGAAGATCAGGATTTTTCATGCTTGGATATGCTGAGTGGGAAATGTCTGAGTCACATCCACATGTGGAGTTTGAACAGGTAGTTAGATGTGCTTAGGATGGAAATCTGGGGGGTCGATGCACTTGGGGGCGTCACTGGTACATGATTTGAGTTTTCATCCGTGAGCTGGGATGAGATCATGAAGGGTGGAGTGTAGACAGAAGGACCAAAGGCTTCTGGCTACAACTTTTTTCAACTTGGCTCAGATGCTTCAGATGGTGGAGTCTGTGGAATTTTCGTTCTCTTTGTTATAGTTTTCTTGGTGAAGGTCAAGCCAGGTCATTTGCTGAGAATCTTGGAAAATAGAGATGGAAAAGGAAGAAAAGTTGAGGGAAGAGCAGAGCAGCTGGTGAGCTCAGCAGAAAAGCGAGAATGTGCAAGGTCAAGTCAGGAAGGTAGTTAGTTCAGAGTGGAAGGTGCCGTTACCAGAGCTCAGCACCCCTGGGAGACCACATAAGATGAGGACTAAGAATTGAGCGCTGAAGTTTAGTGATGCTGATGTAGAATCCCTGCATTGGTGATGTTGATGAAGACATTGTCAGGGAAGCGCTAAGGTCAGAAGCCTGACTGGAGGGAAGGTTCTAGAAAAGAATTGTGGGAAGAAGATTTGAATGTGGGGATCAAGAGTGTGTCTGAGACACATTGCTGCTCGGGAGAAGCGAGAAACAGGGCAGTAGTTAGCAGGAATGAGAGCAAGGGAGGTTTGGTTTGTTTTAGCAAAAGAAGATACGGTATATTTGTGTTTTGATGAAAGTGATCTGGCAGCGGGGCCGGGGGTGCTGTAGAAGAAGGTGGACAGGAGTCCGAGACCAGCCTGAGCAAGAGCGAGACCCCATCTCTACTAAAAATAGAAAAATTAGCCAGGCTTAGTGGTAGGCACCTATAATCCCAGCTACTCAGGAGGCTGAGGCAGGAGGATTGTTCAAGCCCAAGAGTTTGAAGTTGCTGTGAGCTATGACACCAACATAGAGATGCTGTCTCAAAAAAAAAAAAAAAAAAAAAGGGAAGAAGTGAAGATAATTGCTTGAACAAGTCCCTGATCAGTAGAGCAGGGTGGGATCTAGTGCACACAGCGGAGGGTTGGCCACAGAAGGGTCGGGCATTACTCTGTGAGGGGAAGAAACTTGCAGAGTAACTTGGCTCAGATGCTCCAGATGGTGGAGTCTGTGGAATTTCCGTTCTCATTGTTTTAGTTTTCTTGGTAAAGGTCAAGCCAGGTCATCTGCTGAGAATCTTGGAAAATAGAGATGGGAAAGGAAGAAAAGTTGTAAAATGGTTGGCAAAGAAAGTCAAAAAGTGAATGGCCTTGGGAAACAGGTAGAGCATGAGTGGGCAGGATCCAAGCTCCACGTGGGGCCGGTCAGCAGGCCTCTGTGTCTCCACCTCACGTTCAGCTGCACAGGACAGATGAAGGTGGATTTAACCCGGGCACAGCTTTGACAGGGAGATGGGAGGTCGCCTGCCTGGAAAGCAGCAGTGACAGCGACTGGCTCAGAATTGAAGCCAGTTCAGGGAACAAGAGGCAGCCTTGGGCTGGCAGAGGACAGGGAAGAGGTCCTATTTGGAAAAGATGAAATGGAGATCCTCAGGGGGTTGAAGGATTCTGGGATCTGGGTCCCAGAAGGAGTGGTCGGCAAGATGGCAGGTGGAGATCAGACAGGAGGATGCCTGCTGGCGAGATGATGGAGGGGTTGCAGGTGTTGGGGTGTGACCAGGAGCCTGAGTTGGTGTCAAGTGGAGATGGGGGGCAAACCGTTCAAAGACCCAAGAGTCAGATGTGAGCAGCATAATCTCCACGCATACGAAGTGTCCGAGGATAAGAGAGCAATGTGCTGGCGAGTGTGACAGCGAATGAGGAGCTAAACTCGTGGCCAGATACGGGTGTGAGCTGGAGTGGACAGTTGACAGCGACGGTGAGGAGTGGGGCCTGGCATCAGCACGGTCATCTAAACTCGACCCCTCCGTTCCTAGGTTCCTCCCCGTTGAGTGGAGGTGATAATTGTGCCATTATCGTCAGTACCTCAGAGACAGGCTGTTCTGAGGGTCAGGTAAGATGATGTGTTAATACAACAGATGTGTGTAGCATATAGCAATTACTTCAAGTGTCACTGCAGTGTCACGCCCCTGCTCTGAGCGTCCCTGTGGGACCCTGAGCCTCCAGAGGCACACACTGGCAGTTTATCTCCCTGTTCTTATGGGGCAGCAGCTGTTTCTGGAGTCAGGTTCATGGGCCTCATTTCTGAGCCTCTGCAGCACAGCAGTGAGGAGGGAAGTCTGGGCAGGACCAGGCAGCATGCAGCTGGGAAGCCATCCGGGCAGCTGAGGGAGACAACAAAGGCACTTTGACAGTGGTGGAGAGGAAGATGAAGGGAGAAATTAGACATGTGTTCAGAGTAAAAACTGGCAGAATTTAAAACCCGAATTAATGCTGAGTGGGGGATCGTAGATGATCTCCCAGGCTGCTGGCTTTGAAACCAGTTGGCTGGGAGTAGAAGCCCCGTAGGAAGTGCTCAGCCCTTCATGGCAAAGAGCAGCTGCCTTAATTGGTTTGCCTTTCATCAGACTCGGCAAGAATCAGAATGTGGGCCCATTTCTTCCATCCTCAGTGACATTCAGGGTGAGCCATTCTGCGGTGCAGAGAGCCAGAGAAGAATTATAACACCAGGTTGTGTTCTAGAAACATCAAAATTAAAATGACACCCAGTGGCTGTTCACTCAGCAGATTTTATTTATCTTATGCCATACACCCCGATCCAGTTTGTCTGTTTCAAAAGATTGTGTGTGTCAGTATTTCTTTGACCTCTTTGGCTCAATAGATTCCATGGTTCCTGAACCAAACTCTCTTCCTTGGCCAAAGCATTGAAAATAGACATTCATTTTGCAATAATTTCCAAAGCCATACATATGGTTATGTATACAGTCATTGTATATATGCTTCTTTTTAAAAAGTTATTTAATTGTTTTTGAAAGGCCTGAGATTTAAAGATGAGGCGACTGATTGGGTCTTAAGTGTCTATGAAATGGAGATAGGATTCCAAGAATTAGCCTAGCTTGAAGTGACTGAGAAAAGTATCATAGCAACAGTAACAGTGATGGCCAGCGTTTGTCCAGTGTCTGCCCTGTTCCTCATAGGTCTTGTTTGGCCTCCTCCTGATCCTGTGAGATTAGTGCAATTGTGCCCATTTCACAGATGTGAATTCTGGAGAGGAAGGTATCTTATTCCAGAGTAGGGAGTGAGAAGAACAAGGCATTAGCCTCCAGCACCTAGCCTCTCATCCAAGGGACTGTCCACAGATGCCTGTCTCCCTGGAAGGAGCTGGCCACTCTCAACCTGGAGAGGACTCCAGCCCTCTCTCTTTACCCCGTGGTCCTGCTTGCCAAACTCCGTATCAAATGCCCTGCTGTGACCTTGTAGCTGGAAGCAGCAGGCTGAGAGGTGGGGCTGGCAGCCTGGTGGGTTCTAATCCCCAAAGAATTACGGAGCAGTGCAGTCAGCATCTTTCTTTTAAATTGTTTTTTTAAAAAAGAAGAAATTAAAAAGCTGCACCCTCCCCCACCTCCAGATACCCCACTGCTACAGGGTGGAGAGAGAGCTGGCACCACGCTCAGGTTGCAAGGGGGGAAGAAAGGATAAGCTGGTTTTGATTGAAATTCCACTGAGGGCGCAGTGAGGGATTTGAAAGCTGCGCCGAGCCAATGAATGCCATGGGTTTCTCTTGTTGAGACTTGGCACTGGCTGGAATTCCCTGCTGCCAGAGGGGGCAGCCAGGTCTGCAGCAAGCCCCCATTGTGTTCTTATTTGATCCAGAGATTTCCCTCATGGTGCCAAATGCCAGGACTTCCGTGGAGCCTCTGTTGGTCGCTGTAAGCAGCCCACAAGCGTCTCCCCTGTGGTCTCATTGTTCACCTCCCCACCCCTCTCACCTTCCCTTTCTCTCTATTAGAGCCCAGCCCTGCCTCCCTGTTCTCTCTCCTGCCATCACTTTCCCCTGCGTGTCCCCAAGGAGCAGTACAAAAAGAGTGCCGGGGGGGGGGGGGGGGGGGCGCGCGCGCGGCGGGGCGGGGGGGCGGGCCGGCCGGGCAAGCCC
>CAUYPK010120865.1:0-12746 GCA_963574355.1 Loris lydekkerianus
AGGGAGGGGAGTGGGGCTTTGGTGTGTGCCACACCTTTTGGGCACAAGACACGACTGTAAGAGGGACTTTACCTAAAAAATGCAATCAGTGTAACCTGGTTTATTGTACCCTCAATGAATCCCCAACAATAAAAAAATAAAGAAAAAAAAATAAAAATAAAACCATTCTTCATGCTATATTATGATCAACTTCACCTTCATAAAAAAACATTCTTTATTTTTAATTTATATCTATCCGTTGCTCAGGTAAAATGTGTAATACTTTGACCATGATCCCTTCATGGGTACAATATCCAAATTTTTTTCCAGGTGGCATTCAAGGATTTCTATTTGTTAGCTCTTGCATGCTTTTTTTAATCCCATGTTCTACTGTCTTCTAATAGGATCCCTTTGTCAGGTAGATCACTGTCGACTAGCTACACACTAATCCTATTCATTCTCTTCTCTACCTATATGTCTTCACTTATCAAAATCAACACATTCTTGAACTCAGAACAAGCAATATTACTAGAAAGCCTTCCACAACATCAACACACAGTGATATCTACTTATTCGGAACTAATCAAATATTCACCATCAGTACTACTGATTTGGGACTATGTCTCGTTATGTTTTGAGTTGTGATACCTTATGTTCTTAAGTAGATGATAAGCTCCTCAAATATAACAATTATGGTTTAATTTGTATTATCTAAAACAGAATGAGTTTTTTAATAAGTCTAGTAAAATAAATATTTTTTTAATTAGAAAAGGATGGTGGATTTTGTAAAAAGCCTTTTCTGCCTCAATTGACAGAATCATATGGCCTTTGTTTTTGATTTTACTGAAGTGGTGAATTACATTTATGAATTTATGTTGAATAAACCTTTTTATGAATTTATGAATTTATGTTGAATTACATTTATGAATTTATGTTGAATAAACCTTACATCCCTGGGAAAAAACTAATTTTATCATGATGTATTAATATAATTTTTAAATGTGTCATTGTATTCTGATTGCTAGAATATTATTGAATATTTTTGCATATTGGAAAAATATGATATTGGCCTATAGTTTTCCTTTTTTGTTGGGTCCTTTCCTGGTTTTGGAATAAGGATGATGTTCGCTTCATAGAACGTGTTGGGGAGGGGATCTTTCTTCTCTATATTTTGGAGTAGGTTATGCAATATACGTACTAGTTCCTCTTTGAAGGTTTGGTAGAATAATTGTATAAAATCATCTGCTACAGGGATTTTAATATTTGGAAGATTTTGTACTAAATGAATATGCTTCAAGTGACCATATCTTGATGTCCAAACACAAACTTAAGCATGATGAAAAGAACTCTATTCTTTCTTTCCTCAAAAAATTAAACTTTATTTTGTATTCTGATTTTAATATAGTACTTGAAATTGCTTCTATTTTCCAGGAAATGGTTTCTTTATGTATGATGTGTGCATGCAAAGTCCTCTGATTTAGAATTTTCAAACTTCCCATTTTATCACTGATTTTTTGTTGACTAAAAAAGAATACTGAAATATCAGTGTTTGTGTTGAATGTTGAAAGAATTTATGTGATTTTTCATACTATTCAGTACTGTCTCCTCAAATTTAGCACTTCTCCATCTGAGAACTTCATATTTCTCTAACTGCCAGATGAAAAATTAGCAAGCAGAGATGTTGTTCTTTATTGGGAGAGAGGAATCATTTTTGATGAATCTAAATTGTTTATCAAATCCACCTTGAAAATGTTACCTTGATTTCCTTATTGACTAATTATAATTTGAACATGTTTTGGCACAGGCTTTTGGTATAGAATATGATTGCAGATGTCTAGTATAGCAAACTTGTCCTTTCTTTATGATTTTCTTTAAAATAAAACCTTTTAGAAATGCAAGCATTTGAAGTACTTATATGAAATATTTGTCTCCTAGCAAAATTTCAAGTAAAATTAGCAGGCACCTAGTGTGTGTGTGTGTAGATGGGAGATGAATGGGAAGAAAGAAGGCTATAGAGAAATAGAGCTTTCTTTGAAAGACACAGGGATAGTTCATCATTAATATGCATATGAGACAGCATCATGGTAATTGCCTGGAAACAAGTAAGAGAGAGTCGAATGGAAAGGACTCTGATGTCACAGTGTACCAAAGTGAACTTTAAAACTACTAGAAAAAGAGTTGTTGACAAAATTAGCTTACAGAATTTAATATTTGAAATGTACTTTTAAAAAGCCCCTTGCATTTAATTTTCCTGAAATTGCATCATTTATTTTTAGTGGAACATTTAGAGCGGTATTAAGTGGCCATTCTACCAAGTTGGTGGAAATAGAATGGTAAAGCTTGAAATAAATGTTGTATGGGTTCATTTGAAGTCCTATAAATAACTTGGTATCTCTTAGGACAACCCCTTTCATTACACATTTATAATCCCATTTTGAAATATTCCATCCTGTTGAAGAAGGTGCCTGTTAACTTGAAAATTTAAGCCAATGCTTAAAAATTCCCTGTAATGGAAATATGAAACAGAATTGACTTCAGAAAGTTCAGGGTGAGTGATGCAATTGTACTTTGTGCCTTTCACTGGATAATACAAGAACACCATACAGTGAAATGAGAGGGTTTCCGTGGCTAAATGCTCGTCCTGGTAAGCACAAAAGATACTCTACGTATCAAACATGACAAGAATAAGAAATACAAATACATATGATTTTATAGAAACACCAGATCTAGATCTTTAAGGTGAGAGAAAATATGCAATATGAGAAATTAATCCAGAAGTTCTCATATTTTTATTGTTTGAAAATGAAATTATAAATGAGATTGCAGGATCAAATGGGAGGTCCAATTCGAGTTCTTTGCAGATTCTACATACTTCCTTTGAAAAAGGTTATATTATTTTGGAGTTCCACCAGCAGTGTAAAAGTGTTCCCTTCTCTCCACATCCACATCAGCGTCTGCAGCTTTGAGACTTTGTGATGTGGGCTATTTTCACTGGGGTTAGATGATATCTCAGGGTGGTTTTGATTTGCATTTCTTGATGATCAGGGACCATGAGCATTTTTTCAGATGTTTGTTAGCCATTCGCCTGTCTCCATCAAAGAAGGTTCTGTTCATATCTCTTGCCCAGAGGTAGATGGGATTGTTTACTCTTTTTTGTTGATTAATTGGAGTTTTCTGTAGATTCTAGTTATTAATTCTTTGTCAGATTGATAGCCTGAAAATATCTTTTCCCATTCTGAAGGTTGTTTTTTTAGCTTTACTTGTTGTGTTCTTAGCTGTCCTTCAGCTTAATTAAGTCCCTTTGTTTATTATGTTGTTTCAATGGCTGCTAAAGATTCTACAATCCCATTACTAGGCATCTACCCAGAAAAAAAATCCTTTTATCATAAGGACTTTTGCACTAGACTGTTCATTGTAGCTTCATTTACAATCACCAAAATGTGGAAATACCCTAAATGCCCACTAAGCCAGGAATGGATTAACAAGCTGTGGTATTTGTGTACCACAGAATACTATTCAGCCATTAAAAATATGGAGACTTTACATCTTTTGTATTAACCTGTATGGAGGTGGAGCACATTCTTCTTAGTAAAGCATTACAAGAATAGAATAGCAAGAATCGAATGTACTCAATTCTAATATGAAGGCAATAGATGATTGAATATAAGCGAGGGTTATGGAATGAGGGATCAGGGAGAGGAAAGGAAGAAGGGGAATGAGGGGTCACAATGTATGGCACACCTCTTTGAGGCGCACCACAATTACAAGAGGAAATTTATCTAGCAAATGCAATCAGTATGACCTAATTCTTTGCACCCTCAATGAATCCCAAACAATAAAAAAATAAATTATGGATGAAAAAATTATATATATTTTTAATGCTGTTAAATAGCTTTTTTGTAAGTTCTAGAAACTTCTATGTTAAGACTAATGCATTTCCCACTTAGTAGCATATTATTTGATAGAAAATCAATTCATTTATTCAACAAACATTTGGCAGTTATCTACTAAGAATCTATTGTGTCTGTGGTCTTGGACAGAGACAGATATGAAGAAGGTAAAGCTCCTATGCCTAAAAGTTGAAGCTCATAGCCCAGTGGGAAGGGTATGTGAGTAAATAAAAATAAAAGTGTAATTAGATACTGCAAAAATTTTTTCCCAATTTTTTTTTTAAACAAAGAGGAAATAATAAGTTTTCTTTTCAAAGAACAAACTTTTTGTTTTATTAATTTTCTGAATGATTCCTTTATTTTCAATTTCATTTATTTATAGTTTAATTTTGGTTATTCCTTTTCTTCCACTAGGTTTGGGATTGCATTGTTCTTTCTTTTCCTTTTCCTTAAGATGTGTTATTAGGTTATAGATGTGCTTTTTTTCTGATTTTCTGCTTTAGGAATCTAATACAATCATTTTTCCTCTTAGGACTGCTTTTGGAGTATACCACAGGTTTTGGTAGCTTATAGTTCCACTGTTGTATGTTTGAGGAATTTATCCTCCTTTATCTCTTTCTTAAGCCAACTGTCATTCAAAGTAAGGTTGTTTAATTTTATGCCTTTGTGTTGGGATGACAATTTTTGATGGAGTTGAGTTCCACCTTTTTTGAGAAGATACAAGTTATCATTTCAATTCTTTTCAATTTTGTGAGGTTTGATTGGTGTCCTAGGATATGATCTATTTTGGAGTATTTTCCATGAGCTGAAAAGGAGAATATATGTTCTTTAGCTTTGAGATGATGTGTTTTGTTGGTTAGTTTTATCTTTTGCATCACTGTGGAAGCTAAGATTTTTTTCATTTAGTTTCTGGGTGTTTACTTTGCTGGTAGTCCATTGTGATGGTCTGTGTACTTCCTATTGTGGTAAATTTCCTCAGTGTTTGCATGTTAGTAAAGGATTTTATTTCTCCATCGATTTTGAAGCTTAGCTTAGGAACAAATATAATTCTGGGGTGAAAATTGTTTTATTTAAGAAGGTTAAAGGTAAATGAGTATGTCAGAATCTTTAATGGAACACGGGGAATTTTCATTTCTGATATCCTCTAGTAGATCTTTCATTCATCTTGGGCATTATTCTCCTCCTTCAGGGATCCCTATAATTCCTCTGTCCAAATGCTTCTTGAAGTCCCATAATTATCTGAGCAAGTGTTCTTCTTTCTTTCTCTTTCTCTCTCTCTCTCTCTCTCTCTCTCTCTCTCTCTCTCTTTTTTTTTTTTTTAACTGTTTAACTACCTGGGTTAACTCGAAGCTTTATCCTCTAGCTCTCAGATTCTTTCTTATCTGTGGCCTAATCTGTTTTTGATACTTTCTATTGTGTCTTTAAGTTTCTTGATTGACTCCTTCAATTCTTTTTTTTTTTTTTTTTTTTTTTTTAAGTCTGGCTTTCACTCTTCTTAGTTTGAAGGGTTTTTTTTTTCTTCTATCTCTCTCTCTCTCTCTCTCTCTCTCTCTTTTAATTTTCCGTTCTTCCTTTAGTGATTCTCTTGCCCTTTGCCTCCCAAGTAGCTGGGAGTATAGGAGCCCGCCACAATGCCCGTTTTTTGTTGTTGCTGTTCTTGTTTGTTTGTTTGTTTGTTTGTTTAGTAGAGATGGGGTTTCACTCTGGCTCACCCCGGATTATACTGGTTTTGAACCCCCAAGCTCAGGAAATCCACCTGCCTCAGTCTCCCACAGCATTGGGACTACAGGTGTGAGCCACCATGCCCAGCTGACTCCTTCAATTCTTTAACCCCTGCTATATCCTTTCTATATTCTTCATATCTTTTATCCATTTTCTTGGGCCCATCTTTCCACTATCTTTCAATTCTCTTCATTGCCTTTGCCATACTTACTTTAAATTACCTTTCTGTCATTTCCATTAAATATTTATAGGTGTAATTCCCTGCATTGGCTACTTTATGTTCCCTTGGAGTGGTTGCTCTGTTCTGGATTTTCATGTTTCCAGAATTTTTTTGTTGGTTCCTCATCATGTGTGTTTTCTTCTTGTTCACTTCCTTCCCCTCCTTCTTCTTCTCACTGCCTCCTTTGCTTTAAATTACCCTGTATGTAAGCTCTGGTGTTGAAGTTTCCTTTAGGTATAAGGAAAAAAGTAAGAGGAGGGTAAAGAGCAAGAAAAAAGAAAGGAAACAAAAAGATATAGAAAAACATAAAAAAATGGAGTGGAAGGAAAGAATTGAAAAAAAAGGACGAAAGGACAGAAAGAAAGAAAAAGAGAGAGAGAAGAGAAATGGTAGTGTTCATTATTGTGCTTTGATCTACACCAACAACTCCAGAATTTAGTGGGGGAAGGCTGGGTGGCTCCTTTGAGATCAGGATATCCTCACCATCCTGGACAAAAACAAGACCTTACTTCTTCCAAAGACAGAAAAATATCAGCAGTATACTGCAGCAGGGGGGAACTACCAATACTGTCTTTCCAAAAGCCAAAGCTAGAAGGACAACCTAGACCATGAGCTCATGACCTCTTTGAGCCAGACCAATGCCTTGAGCCCTCAGCCAGACCAATGATGTGATCCCAAGCCTTCAGAGAAAATAAAAATATAAATAATAAAAATAAGGAAAATTAAAAATGTAATTATATAAACTGAAGAATAAAAGGGCTAACATAGTTGTTGTATGAGAAATTTATGTGGATAAGATGAGAAAAGTAGAAAAATCCCTACCAAAAGAGAGAAAAAATGAAAAGAATAAAAAAAAGAAATAATAAAATGGGCTGAAAAACCATACCTATAATGGGGACCCTTTGCTATTGAAGAAAGTAAAAATAAAAAAAATAAAAATACAACAAAAACAACCAAACCAATAAAAAAAACAACAACAAAAAAGAAAAAAAAAAAAAAACCCTAAGGAAATAATTGAGAAAAGAAGCAAAAAAATTTGAGAAAAATAATATACATGTGAGTATATATGGTACAAACATATAAATACACCCATGTATATGAATTGCAGTATATTGTCTGGGAACTAGAGGGCCCTGTGATATTAGGAGATGGAGAGCACCTGCTTTTTAACTGTATACAATGGAGGCCAGAAGGCACTTTACAGTTTTGGAGGAAGATTCTGTCCTGTCTTCTAGACCACCTTGTTCTCATTTGAGGCCTTGTCACTTCACCAGCACTCAGTCTACATTGGATTGGAAGATTCTGTCCTGTCTTCCAGACCTCCTTGTCCTCATTTGAGGCCTTGTCACTTCACCAGCACTCAGTCTACATTGGATTGGGGTCCCAAATCTGTCACCAAATCTCTCAGGAGTCACATCTTGACCTTTCAAATAGTTCTCCCTATTAACAAAATTTTTTTCACCGGGAGGGGTGTGCTGAACTCCCACCAAGGAAGGCTGCCAAGCTCAGCAGTCATGCCAGAGCCAGTCATGCACTAGAACCCTGCAGACTGTTTCTCTCCTGTAGCCTTCCCATATGGAGACTGCCAATAGCCAAGCCAATGAAAGCTTCACCCCAATATGAGGATACGATTAGGTTACAATGTTTTCATTTGTTAGGTAAAGTCTCTATTGTAGTTGTGCCCCACACCCAGGAGGTGTGCCATATACCCTTACATTGTGCACATTTAGCACACTAATACTGCTCCCTCCTCCATTCTCCCGTCTTTGCTTCCCTCTCCCTACTCTCCACTTCCCCTCTTCCCAACTTGAATTGAATTCAGTTTTTCTCAAGTGGGTACATATTAGTTCATCTACTGGCTTCATATTAATATTGACATCAGATACATGTTTTGGTACTTTTGTGATACTGTACTAAGAAGGATATGTTTCAACTCCATCCAGGTTAATATAAAAGATGTAAAGTCTCCATCATTTTTATGATTGCATAGTATTCCTTGGTATATGTATACCACAGTTTATGAAGTCATTCCTGGGTTGATGGACACTTTGGTTGCTTCAATTTCTTGGTGATTGTAAACTGAGCTGTGATAAACATTCTAGTGCAAATGTCCTTATGTTAAAATTATTTTTTTTCTTCTAGGTGGATACCCAGTTATGGGATTGCAGGATCAAATGGAAGATCTATTTTGAGTTTTTTCAGGATTCTCCATATTTCCTTCCAGAGAAGCTGTAATAGTTTGCAGTCCCACCGATAGTGTGAAAGTGTTCTCTTTTCTCCATATCCATGCTAGCATCTGCAGCTTTGGGATTTTGTGATGTGGACTATTCTCACTGGGGTTAGGTGAGAATATCTCAGGGTGGCTTTGATTTGCATTTTCCTAATGATTAGGCATAATTAACATTTTTTATATGTTTGCCAGCCACTCATCTGTCCTCTTCAGAAAAAGTTTGGTTCATGTCTTTTGCCCAGTGATAGATGAGATTGCTTTCTCTTTTCTTTTTGTTGTTGTTGTTGATTAAATTGAGTTCCCTGTAGATTCTAGTTATCAAGTGTTTGTCAGATTCATACTTTTCAAGTAAATTTTTCAATTCTGAAGGTTGTATATTTGCTTTAATTGTTGTGTCTTAGCTGTGCAGAACCTTTTTAGCTTAATTAAGTTCTGTTTGTTAGTTTTTGTTGTTGTGATTGCCACTGAAGTCTTCTTCCTAAAATCTTTCCCCAATCTAACACCATGAAGAGTTTTTGCCACACTTTCTGCTAGGAATTTTATTGAGTCATATCTTAGATTTAAATCTTTTATCCATCTTCAGTCAATTTTTGTAAGTGGTGAAAGGTGTGGGTCCAGTTTCAGTCTTTTCATTGTGGTTGATCAGTTATCCCAGCATTATTTATTGAATGGGAATTCTTTTCCATAGTGTATTCTTTTGGTTTGGGGTTTATCAAAGATCAGATGATGATAAAAGGCTGGTTTCATCTCTAGGATTTTTATTACATTCTATGTCTATGTCTCTATTTTTGTGCCAATACTTGGCTCTTTTGACCACTGTGGACTTGAAGTATAACCTGAAGTCTGATAGAGTGATGCCTCCAGCTTTGTTTTTATTACTAAAAATTGCCTTGTCTATGTAGGTTTTTATCTTTTCCATACAAAATAAAGCACTGTGTGTTCCACTTCATCAAAGTATAATGTTGGTATTTTAATAGGGATTGCATTCAATCTGTAGATTGCTTTTGGTAGTATAGACATTTAAACAATGTTGATTCTTTTCAACAAAGAGCATTGTATGTTTTTTTTTTTTCATTTTTTAATATCTTCAGCTAGTTTTTTTGGTTAGGGTTTCATAATTCTCTTTGTAAAGTTCCTTCAACTCCTTCTTTAGGTATATACCCAGGTATTTCCTTTTCTTGAAGCTACTGTGAACGGTATTATTTCCTTGATTATCTTCTCAGCTTGCCTTTTATTGGTGTAAAAAAGGCTAATGATTTGTGGACAATGATTTTATAATTTTGGATGTAACTGTATTTGATTACTTCTAGGAGTTTCATGATTGAGCCTCTGAGATTTTATAAGTATAAGATCATATTATCAGCAAAGAACAAGAGTTTGACCTCTGCTCCTATTTGGATACCCTTTATATGCTTCTCCTGGCTAATTGCATTGGCTAAAACTTTCAGAACTATGTTGAATAGTAGTGGCGATAGCGACATCCTTATCTAGTTCTATTTCTAAGTGGAAAAACTTTCAATTTTCTTCCAGTCACTATGATATTTGCTGTGGGTTTGTCATTGATAACCAATCAGTGTGCCATCTATACTTATTTTTGTAAGTGCTCTTGTTAGAAAAAAATGCTGAATTTTATCAAATGCTTTTTCTGCATCTATTCAGAGGATCATATGCTCTTTGTTTTTGCTTCTATTGGTATGGTGAATTACATTTATGGATTTGTGTATGTTAAACCAGCCTTACATCCAGGGAATAAAACTTACATGACCATGATGTATAACTTTTTAAATATGTGTGTGTAATCTATTTACTAGGATTTTATTGAGTATTGCTGCATGAGTTTTCATTGGTGAGATTGGTCTGTAGTTGTTTTTTTAGTTGATCCTTTCTTGCCCTGGTTTCAAGGTGATGCTTGCTTCATAGAACATCTTGCAGAAGATTCTTCTCAGTGTTTTGATATAGGTTCTGAAGTATAGGTATAAGCACTTTTTGAAGATTTATATTGTGAAAATGTCTTGTCAAGGGCTTTATTTTGTTGGGAGAATTTTAATTTTTTCTTCAATTTGAGTGCTTTATATATGCCTGTTCAAGAGAGATGTATTTCTTCTTGGTTAAGTCTAGGGAGATTGTATGATTCCAGATATTGGTCCATTTTCTTCACATTGACAAATTTCTGAGCATAGAGTTTTTTGTAGTAATCAGAAATAATATCTTGTGCCTCTGTGGTGTCTGTTGTTATTTCCCCTTTTCTGTTTCTGATTGAGGTATTAGAAATCATAATTTTATGTTTCTAGCTAATCTGACCAAAAGTTTATTGATTTTGTTTACCCTTTCAATCAACCAACCCTTTGTTTCATTAATTTTCTAAATGATTCTTTTGTTATCAATTTCATTTATTTCTCATTTATTTTTTTCCTTTATTCTGCTAGCTTTGGTATCAGATTACTCCTTTCCCACTTCCTTGTGGTGATTCATTAGGTTGTTAATATGAAGTCTTTCTGTTTTTTAAATGTGGACATGTAAAGTGATAAATTTTTCTCTTAGGACTGCTTTTACAGAATCCAACAGGTTTTGGTAGCTTGTAGCTTCATTGTTATGTTTGATAAATCTAATAATTTTATTCTTTTTCTCCTCCATGACCCAACTGTCATTTAGGATAAGGGTTTTTTATTTACATGCCTTTCTGTGCAGGTGAACTTTTTTTGAGTTGCATTCCACCTTTATTCCCTGATAGGTTAAAAATATACAAGGTATAATTTAATTTTTATAGTTTTGTTGAATTTTAATTTGTGTACTAGGATATGATGAATTTTGGAGTATGAATCTATGGACTAATAAGAAGAATGCATATTCTTTAGCTTTGGGATGTTCTGTTCTATTAAGCCCAGTTGTTCTGGGGTTGCATTTAAATCTCTGGTTTCTTTGTTTAGTTTCGGTTTAGAGGCTATGTCCAGTTTTGTCAGAAGCATATTAAAGTCCCTAGCTATTATGGTGTTTTGGGTTATAATATTGTTCAGACAAATTAGGGTTTATTTCATATATCTGGAAGCATTTAAGTTGAGTGCATAAGTATTAAAAATTGAAATGTCCTTTTGATGTATTATTCCCTTGACCAGTATGTAGTTACCATCTTTGTCTATCTTAACTTTAGTTGCTTTAAATCTACTTGTGTCTGAAAATAAGATTGTGAACCCTCCTTTCTTCTGACTTCTATTTGCTTGAAATATTATTTTCCAACCATTCACACTGAGTCTTGTTTTGTCCTTAAAGGTTAGGTGTGTTTCCTGAAGACTTCATATAGAAAGCCTGTGAATTTTTATCCAATCAGCCAGATTATGCCACATCAGGGATAATTCAAGTCATTAACATATATTGAGAGAATCAATAAGTGTGGTGGAGTTCTATTTATCTTATCTGAGAAAAGTCAATTGCTAGTTTTAGCCTTTGCACCATATTGGAAGCTAGGTTTTGTATTTTAGTTTCTGGGTGTCTATTTTGTTGGTAGTTCATTATGATGGTCAGGGTGGAAAATGGGTCTAAATATTTTCTTAAGAGCTAATCTTGTTGTGGTGAATTTCTGTAATCTTTTAAGAAGGTTAAAGGTAGATGACCATGGTAATCTGGCTTAAAAAGTTTTAGGTGGAAAGTCTGCTGTCACCCTCATGAATCTGTCCCTGAAGATTGATTGGCACTTACTCTTTGTGCATTGCAATATTTTCTCTTTCATGACCTTGGCCAGTTTTATTACAATATGTACTGGAGGTTCTCTATTTGTGTTGAGACAACCCAGGTTTCCATATCCCTCTAAACAGAGTGTGTATAAATACTGATACTTGTGAGATTATTATTTGTGATATCCTCCAGTAGGGCTTTCATTCCTTTCAGTCATTCTTCTTCCCTTTCAGGGATACCTATTATACATGTGTCTGAATGCCTTGTGAAGTTCCATAATTATCTCAGTGATTGTTCTGCTTTTACCATTCTTTCTTCCTCTTTAAACCTTTGAGTTGGCTCACGAGATTTATCCTCTAGCTGTGAAATTTTTTCTTCTCCATGATCTAATCTCTTATTGATCATTTCTACTGCATCTTTAAGTTCTCTGAGTGACTCCTTCAATGCCTTAAGGTCCTATATCCTTTCTAACTTCATCATCACTTTATTTTTTTTTTCTCTCTTTCTTTCTTTCTTTCTTTCTTTCTTTCTTTCTTTCTTTCTTTCTTTTTTTCCTTCTTTCCTTTTTTCTTTCTTTCTATTATTAAATCATGGATGTGTACATTAATACAATCATGGGGAAGCATACTCTGCTTTTATATAATATTTGACATATTTTCCTCACACTGGTTAACATAGCCTTCCTGGCATTATCTTAATTGTTGTATGAGGACATTTATATTTTACATTTAGTAAGTTTCACATGTACCCTTGTAAGATGTACTGTAGGTGTAATTCCACCAATCACCCTCCCTCCATGCATCCTCCCCTTCCCCTTCACTCCCTCTCCCCCTTCTCCAAATTTTTAGGTTATAACTTGGTGATAGCTTTCATATAAAAGCCATAAATTAGCTTAATAGTAGGGCTGAGTACATTGGATACTTTTTCTTCCATTCTTGAGATACTTTACTAAGAAGAATATGTTCCAGCTCCATCCATGTAAACATGAAAGAGGTAAAGTCTCCATCTTTCTTTAAGGCTACATAATATTCCATGG